>JAAGKR010004884.1:0-56300 GCA_011419295.1 Clarias macrocephalus | reverse complement strand
CGACGTGACGGAGTCAGAGCGTGGCTTAAATGGGATAGGTGATTAAGTCCGTGATAGGCAACAGGTGTGGGAAAACAGGAAGTGAGATGAAAGAAATGCTCAGGTGATCATGACGGGGCTGTGGCTTGGCGTGACGTGACAATCTCATTTATTGCGTGATCCCCTTGAACCACTTAAAAAAATACTTTAGCAATCCGAGGAAAGGTTTAATTTAGTAACTGTATAGCTTCATCACCCAGTGTGGTATCTGCTGAAATTTAGAAAACTGTCTCATTTGAGTGTCTCATTCAGATGATGGAGCTCACCAAGTAATGCCAAGGCACTGTGATTGAAATTCACCAGCACCAGAACCCCCTGGCAACACTTAGATGTGCTCAAGTAAGTCTATTGTTTGTGAGACCAGGTAGACAGTCTTGCCTTACCAATCATATGCTCAACCTAGAGTCCTACAGAAAATTGGAGTATATACAGTAAGTCCCCAACATATGAACGAGTTCCGTTCCGAGAGATTGTTCCTAAGTCCAATTTGTTCGTAAGTCCAACAAACGTTAACTAGGTTCTAGGATACTAACACAATTGGCAATACAGTTAAACCTTGGATTGCGAGCATAATTTGTTCCAGAAGCATTCTTGTGCAGTGTGTCAAATTACCCATACATCAAAGTAAATATCCCCATAAGAAATAATGGAAACTGATGATGCATTTAATATTCATATAAAAATATACATTTGATATTAATACCAAATATAAAGTAAAAATAAAACAAATTAACCAGCACTTTACTTTTGAGTCCAGACAGAGCAGAGGTTCAGTGTGTGTATGTGTGTGTGCGCACATGCATGTGTGAGTGTGAAGCTAAAGTAAGAAGGGAGAGGAGGAGAGAATGGGCAACTTTGTAAGACGACTTTCACACTCACACACACTAACAGAAACAATGAACTGTCTGGAAACTTTTTTAACGAGGTACCTCTCTAACGACACTTTTGTGCATGGATGTTGTCTATACGAGTGAAGCATGCTCACTGAGGCTAAGCATTGGAGACGATTACCCACATTCCTGCAGCGTGCGCGAGAGAAGAACCATTGGCTCAGTTGTGATCCCGTGACACTCGGCAGACAAAGTGCATGCATACTACTCGTATGTCCAGACCTCGCTCATTAATCAAGTTAAAATTTATTTTAAAAAATTTGTTCATCTTGCAAAACACTCGCAGACCAAGGTACTCGCAGTCAAACGTTCCACTATACACAACATATTACAGTAGAGTGATCTTTAGAATCACGCCGATGGTTGAACGATGGTAAAATAACGAGCAATGTCTGCCATCTTTTCATCTCGCTCCATTCTCTCGATTCATTTAACTTTTTTCTCCATCGTTATTGCTTGCCGCTTCTTTTGCGCTGGCTTCTGGACATCCATGCACGTGACTATGTACGCCGGACATGTGATCTAACTTCGATGTGCGATTGCATGGTCTTATCTTCAAAAGGTTGTAACTTGAATGTTCGTATGGGGGGCCTTACTGTATATGGTTACACTCATGAGTTATTAATTTAGTTGCTTTTATCCACTTAGTAAAGAGAAAGGAACGCAACATTCTGAACACACTGGTTATCGTCTCATCATATGCCTTATGCTTCCCCCTATTTTCTTCACCAGCCAGCCCGTCTTATTCGTTCTTATCTTTCTCAGTTGTCCTTTTCTTTCTTTTGCCTATCAGGGTATTCTCTGGAGTATTGCCTGAACATTGTCTTATGAAATCCCTAAGATCATACATTTTATTTCCCCATTTTCCTAAAACAATCTGTTCTTGATATGTCTGCTTAAAGTTATTAAATCCTCTATTTTTTTTTTTCTTCATGATAGTTAGAGGTTGAACAAGAAATGCATTGTTAGGAGCGTTTGCAAGGACATATATTTCTAATAAATACTGTGCATAGGGTTAAGATCATTTACTCCTTAATCTGAATATTTTCTCATGGCATACTATATAGTGTGGTATAATTAAACTTTTTTTTAAAACTGTTTTTATGAGATGCTAAGATAATTAAATGAGTTCACAGTAGTTATTTATACAGTATATATACAAATTAGCATTCTGTGTGTGTGTGCGTGTGTGTTGGGTGGGGGTGCATTGAGAAGTGAGTGATCATGTGATGTCTGGGCTTTCATCCTAGCTGGAATACTGTTGCCTGTCTGGCCCATGCATACTATATGCCAGCTTATTTTTATTAGCTGTCTGTCTGAACTCCCCTTTATTGACATTTATTTATTTATTCAGGCTGGCCCTTACACAGCAAAGAACCATTGTAGAGGAAAAAATAATCATCTATACTGTCATGTGTAATACATACTGTATGTATGTGGCCAATGCTGAGTGCAAAATTAGAGTCATACATTAGATTTAGATGTAAAAGGGTTACCTCATTCTCAACCCCTTTCTCATAATTTGATTGTAATACTATATACTAAAGGATATAAGATGTATGCATGTCTGCTTAAAGGTGCAGTAAAATAGATCAGTCTGTACTGCTTATTGCTGTACTCCTGCATATACAGTAGCACGGCTGTGATGCGGTCAGGGACACGAGGGCGCAGCCCAACTGGCGGAGACATTACAGCCGTGCTACTGTATATCCAGCAATACAGCCTGACCTCAGTTCTACAAACTCCATTTATTATCAACAGATTATAATTTGTTTGTTTATTTGATCGATTATTTAACTCTGCCAACACTTCCTCGCCCGGTGGAACTAACGACCGTCGACTGGTGAAGCGACCGATTAAAATGAGATAAATATTTTTAAAATAAGTTCAAAGGAAATTCTTACCTGTACTATGTGGACAAAAGGTGAGGAGGATAAAACAAAGAGCTCCGTTACCATCCAGGGGCTAAATTCCAAATAGCATTAAAAGGAAAGCCAGTGCACTATGTAGGGTTTACAATCCATCGTCACAATGCCCTTGATCAGGGGTCGAGAGTGATTTGGAATTCAACCTCATGTTAGCCTTGTAGCCATACTGTATATAAAAGTACATATTTCTTTTAAAAGAACGTAATTCAGATGTGATTTTAAAAATATTAGTTAAAGTGATTTTTTTTAGATGGCAAAGTTATCAGATGTGTTTTCTTGCTGAAAATGCTTATGTGACTGTCCTTGAATGTGTCTTTTTTGGCTCGGTCCTCATAATGGTGGACAATACAGGTCATATTCATCCACCTGTGACCGACAATTAGTGTGATTTACAATAGTTAAACGTCTAAGTGATGTACACCACTCGTAGGAATGCCTCTTGTCCAATCCGATTGTTTGGTCTGATACAACTGTTGTATAATAAACGTGTTTACAACAGACAAAACTCAACTCTTCTGGATTCCCACCTAACTCTGTAACGGTACTCTTCAATCCAGATGACAACTACCAACCGTAAAAGGCGAATTCTATCACGTATCACTTCCTCCGAGACACATGATGCCAGCTGAGCGCATCTATTTTGCACTGCTGTTCACACAACGTTGGTGATGACCTAACACATGGAGGAAAGCGTTATCTGCACCTTCTGCTCATGTGAGCTCACATGATTGGCTAGTGTCCCTATGATTGATGTGCGAGTACGGGAATGCCACCCGTCCCCCCTGGGAGACCACGGCCATCTGTTCTCCAGACTCGTGGGTATGGCTGGCTGTTGCATCACCTGAGAGCTCACAACCTCCAGTTGAACGTGTTTCTGTTACGGCCACTTATGGCCTACGTCTCCAAAGCACACTGTATTTCACAAGCCAATACACTAGCTTGATCTTAATAAAATGCTCCTGACAACAGGAAGTAGGAACTGGATATCTGTAAGGTCTGGTACTGTATATGGGAGCATGTTGGAGTCCTGG
Organism: Clarias macrocephalus; assembly: GCA_011419295.1. Lineage (NCBI taxonomy): Eukaryota > Metazoa > Chordata > Actinopteri > Siluriformes > Clariidae > Clarias > Clarias macrocephalus. The sequence continues at coordinate 52,412 of JAAGKR010004884.1, read as the reverse complement.
TTGGTTATACTACTGAAGGTCAGTAAATTGTGGAGAATACTACTGCACGAGTGCTAACACCGCAAACATGTCCACACATCTGTGGTGAGTTGTTCGGTGGAATTGGGTAAAAACCTACACACACACACACACACACACACACACACACACACACACACACAGCTGTTTTCAGGCAGTCTTTCATCGCAGATTCCATCCAAGTAGAAGAAAAACCCACCAAGGCAATTGGAAAATTTGTGGCTGCAGATGTGAGACTCTATTTAAAGGGCTTAGAAACTTCTAAACATATCTAGGGCTAAAGAGAGAAAAGTGACATTGACAGTGGAACTAGTTAGCAAAATCAGAAGCTTCTTGCTTCACAAACTCCTGTTTAGACTCACACAGTAAAAGCTTTGCAAAAGACTTTGTGTTCAATTAACCATTTTTCATGTTGAAACGTTCTTGTGCACAGCTTTTGTTTGAACCATTTGCCACTAAGAGTCTAAACTGCTCATCCAGACGTATGCAAATGCTATGTCATAGTGTTATAAAGTACAGTGTAATGGTTAGCAATGTCGCCTTGCACCTCTAGGGTCCGGGGTTCGATTTCTGCCTCGGGGTCTGTGTGGCATGTTCTCCTCGTGCTTGGTGGGTTCTCTCTGCGTACTCCTACCATAGTCCAAAGACATGCAGATTAGGCTGATTGGCGTTGCCAATTGGTATGTGTGTGTGCCTTGCAATGGATTGGCACTCCATCTCATGCCCTTGGTCTTCTGGGATAGGTTCCAGGCCCCCCACCACCCGGATAAAGCGGAATAGACGATAAGTGATTATGTTCAAGTTGTACTTTTGTAAGGTTAAATAATGTAATTGATTGACAATAAAAACTTGAGGCACCTGTTTTTTTTTTCCCCTCCATAAAAGAGCATTGTACTGTTGCATAGGTCATATTTTGTTTATTGTTTTCACAAAAGTTAAGACACCCTATAAAGTCAGGACATACATAGCAGCAACCACTTCGGCAGATATCACAGCTTGTAAATGTTTTTTTTTTTTTTCTAGCCAGCTACAGTACAGTAGAATTCTTTCTATTCTTGTTTAGTATATTTTAACTCAGTCTTTTTGTCACAATCTCAGAAACGCTGGTATGGTTTTCTTCTGCTCACTCTCCCATGCAGATGATTTAATGCAGAGTAGAATGCTGCACCACCTCTCTTGCAGGTCTTTGTTGTAATAAGGGGAATTTTCTTTGCCAGCATATTGGCAGTTTTACCTGAGAGTTTCCTTTGTCTTAAAGATCTTGCCTTGACTTATCCAGGTTTTCATAAGTGGTGTTTTAGACAGTGAAAATAGTGAGCTGGAGGTGCTTTAATTTCTTTTCATAGCTTTCAGTTGCTTTGTAGGCATCAATTAGATTAATTTTCACATCCTCAGTCAGCTGCTTAGAAGAGCACATGGTTACTCTTCAAAGTTTGAAGAGTCCTGCTGCCTTCTATTCCATTCTGTGTGAAGTGTGCTTGCCGTTTCCTGTTCCCCGTACAGGGAATATTGGTTAAGGAAACCTCTTCTGGCAATAATACTCCATTATGAACACCCTGCGATGTCACTAATGCAGACATCGCTTCCTCTGGGTGTTGCCCTGGTAATGTACAGTAAGCACCTCGGATACCTGTTGCAGCTACTATGAACATTTTCACCCTTACTTTCACAAATATTGATTATATATTAAGACAAAACTGATACATTACAAAACTTTAAATAGTACTGAAATTAATATAACTTTGATTGAATAGGAAAAAGACCAATAACATGCTAACTTCCCTAAATAGATTAATAGTATGCAGAATAATAGCATATTTACTATTAACAAATTAACACTTACATGTAGATTGCATAGAACAACATTATGTTCTCCTTGATAATATTGAATGGTGCATGAAATTAATGCAAGGTCTTAAGTGAGCTCCTTTTCTTCTGCTCCAGGGATGTGCAGTGACTGATGGGTAATTGTGCTTGTCTTCGTCTGGTGAAGTGATGAACCATTGTACAGTTGTTCCCTACACCACAGTTCCATTTGAATTCCAGTTTTGCCCCCCACGTTTTCGAGCCTTACTTATTATACCTGAATACTCTGTGCAGTCTACTTCCCAGGGAACTACCGTACTAGTTGATCGGAATGCAGCATCAGAGAATTTATTACTTTTATTAGAGAGAATTGTTATTCCTTACGACAAATTATGACCTTCCTAAAGAGCCCTAAGTCAGTTAATGTCTGTTAATTTACTTCACAGCTGGAAGCTTGTCTTTTGCACAGGCAGCAATTACTTTTTATCTATTTCTAAGTTCATCAGATACATTGACTGGTCAAAAAAAAAAAAAAAAAAGAAAGAAAGAAACAGTGTTTGGGTTTAAATAAGTTAACACATAACTGGATAATTACTGTTGAGATAAATGCATTTCAGCTGGCTATAATTCTTTTAACCGTAACTGATGCTGTCAATAGCTTGTTATTTTATTTTTTTACCACAGGTGATGTGGTCTGATGAGTCCATGTTTATCCTATTTGTTAGGATTCGCCAGGTTGTTCCATAAATGCATTTTTTTCCTTCACTGATAGATAACACGGGCATATTCCGGGACAACAATGGCAAAAATAATTGGGAAAGAGTGGTTTTGAAAGCAAGAGGTGTTATTTATGATGTTTATATAAGCATGTCAAATATACAATATCAAATGCCAAAATGATATTTCAGAACCCCCTTAAAAAAAAAAAAAAATCTTGGGATTTTCTACTTAATTTGGTCATAGGCGATTCCCACCCATCATTATGGCACTCCCCCATCAAGGCTATGCTACCACCCAGGTGGTCTGAAGTATTATAGCTAGCTATTAAGGACGGGAATCAGAGACCAGCTGATATAATATTATCACGATACTCACATGTAGGTGCCAATTTGATTTGTATTGCGCTACCGTTACAATGACATTTCATAAAATATCCTGATTCGACATTATTATTATTATTATTATTATTATTCAAGATTTTGTTACAATTCCTGAGAAACTCAGTCAATTATTTGCTCGTCTATACAGGATTGTGCTGCCTGCCAATGTGTGAATTGTTTAGAATGCACCCCCTGCAGGATTATAGAGGAACTACACCATTTTTCCACCACAAATGCAAACTTGTATACATTAAAATGAAAAATAAAAATTTAAAAGTAGTTGTGATTTTAATAGAATGGCAGGAAAATAATTCATTGTTCATATTGTAAATCTTTTTTAGAAACTCAGCTAGTATACACAGCAGCTAACTATGTAGCTGAGTCATTTTCAAGTGCTATGTAGCGAGCTAGCTCCTTGTTTTGGAGTTTCTTAAAAGGGTCCCTTTTTTTGTGTGTGTGGATTTGTGTGTAATTTCCTCTAATTTTCTCCTGGCAATTTTCACTCACATATTGTACAAGAGTTAATGCCTACGATGATCACATATAATGAGTGAAAAAGGGCATCATTAGTGTAGCGTTAATGTACATTATAACTAGCGCAGATGTAATCATGATGTAAGGCTCACATATTTTAGTTTGGGATGATTATGTATGGTATTCTATACGTCAAGAAGTATCTGCAGATTTGCACTGGGATGCAGAAACCTGGATTTGGCTTGAGCACCATATGCTCTTTGAGCTTTTAACTGCTGACTGGCTGTCACACATATACCCCAAATCTGTTTTGCTGCTTTCAGCTAATACATTCACACACACACATCAGAATATATTCAGAGAATGCATATATATATATACATACGCTGTATATATAAAACATATGTGAAAAAAAAACGCACCTAATTCTCTTTACTGCATAAGTTCTAGTCCACAGTATATGTACTATGAGACTGACGCCTAACACATTACCTTCTGATTATTGTATTTTAAATTTATTTGAACTGATTTAATTTAGCTCTTGTAACAGGTCCAATAGTTTTTGCAGCCAGGGACCTCTTCCAGTATAGAAATGTGTACTTTCATATCTATGCCATTATCACATTAGCCAATCATGAGGCAGCTGATAAATGCATAAAATCATAAACTGTCCAGTTTTGGGAGACTGTGTCCAGTGTACACTCATGTTCATGGCTAACAGGGGTCAAATCCAATGTGGTCATCTGCTATTGTAGCCCATCTGCCTCAAACATTGATATGTTTTGCTTTTTGAGAGACGTTTTTCTATTTCCCTTGGTTGTAAAGAGTGGGTGGTTGGGTTACCATAGTTTTTCTGTTCACTCAAATCAAAATGTCAAAAAAGTCTGGCTTTTTTTTTTTTTTTTCATCTCTGGACAAACTTCTCAACCAGACATTTCTACCAGCAGAACCAGTGCTTATTGGATGTTTTTTGTTTTTGCATTAAAATCTATAAGAAGTAAACCACAGATCAGCAGTTTCTGAAATACTAAAACTAGATTGACTCAGACCACCATGTTCTGGAAGGGTATGCTTGCTGACATCATATAAAAAAAATGACATCATATTTTTTCTTATTCTATTTGATGTGAACATTAATAGAAGCACTTATTTGTGCTCTATTTGCATGAGTATTTTGTGCACTGTGCTTCTGGCATGATTGGATAATTTCCTGAATGTGCAAATCAAGAGCATATAAGCTCTACTATGCCAAGTTTCATTCTATACATTCTGCCATTCCTATGGCCACATCGTGTCGTGTCGTCTGTGCAGGTAATGAATGTCGCATTCACTTTCCTGACAGGCTGAGACTCAGTAGAGTGGTAATGAACTGGATGGAGCTCATCTCCCAGCATTCCCCTACAGCGGAGTTAGAGTGCACCAAGGTACCTCTAATGGATATTAATATTTCTCCCGCTGCGTGAAACGACGCACAGAGTTACTCACGCAGCTTCCTGCTGAAATAGGCCAAGGAAAGGAAAGGGGAGTAATGAGAAAGCTCAGATACAGATTCCTCAAAGCTCGCTACAAACTTTAATCTATGACACAAGACCTGGAAGAGATTGCATCAATACATTATGTGATTACAGTTGTCTGAGGAAGAAGGCTACAGTGCCGGTACCTGCTGCGTTTAGGAGAAAGATGAAATTCCGGGCTTTCTCTCTCATTTAGTTTTGTTGTGCAGTGCTTTCCATAATTATTGGCACCCTTAATGAAAAGGAGCAAAAATGCAAACGTTAAGATATATTGCAGGGTGTTCAAGTCAAACAGGGACTTTTGATTGTGCAGAATACCAGAACATAGTTATGACGGTAAATTAGCTTTTTTTCTCTATATAATCCACTGTTGCACTAATGCACCCATCCCAACGATTCACAAGGTTTTCTCAGTATGCTGGAGCAATGATCTTCACATCTGAAACACATATCCTCCCAGGAACTCCTTTAATGGAGTTTAACTGTACAGAGGATGTGGCAATGACTCCCAGCCGACTTTCTGTAATGTGCAAGTGGTGTTTGTGAATGATTATGTGTACAGTTTGCACAGACAGATGCATCTCTTTCACAAGTGGCTGACAAGGATCCATTGATTTTTAAGGATCCGCCGTGCCACTTGCTGAATGTTCACAGAAACGTCTGCAGTGGGCTCCAAGCCACCTCGGCCAGGATCATCATTCACAGATGTACAGCCACGTTTGCACATTTGAAATGTTTTACTGCGGCAGGGAGTCTCATCACTATACTGTGCTTGAAGTCTTCTGTAAATGTCAATCTGCTATTACGCCTTCATTCATGAGAAATCTCATCTCAAGTCCCGGTTTGACTTGAACGCCCCCCTGTAAATTTTCAATAAGTATATATAAAATACATATGTAAGCTGTAAGGCGATATGCAATGATGTATAAATTTCATAGGTGTAATACCATAGGTGTAATTAGTGGTTTAAACATGATTTTTGTTCCATTTACAAATGCGCATTACAAATTTCTTTTTTCAAAACACTGCCTTTTCTTAGAATTAATAGTTTGTGATGCCTGTCCAGGAAAGAGATCTGGTTTTGTACTGAAATATTCTTGGACTTAACAGAATTCACGATGCCATAAAAGACCCCTGAAGTGCCAGTCATAAAACAGCTACAAAGCATTAATGATCCAAGTCCATATTTTATGGTGGGTATCAGGTGCTGGTCCCCTTTTGTCTCCAAATATGCTGATGGCTTGCACATGGGTCCAATTACTGACAAATTTCCAAGTCATCTGGTAGCATGGTAGAGTAACACGAATGTTTTCCAAATGTGGAAAAGCTATACACTCTTTGTAACCTCTATCTTTTTTTTTTTTTTTTTTGCATCTAAGCCTACAGAGACATTTAAAAACACCTGCAGTACTACAGTATACCGTCTCACCACATGATAATGTATTGACTGTCATACGCAACAGAACATTAGCATCATAAACAAGCTTCCTTCGTCGGGTCAGAAATCACACCCTAGAACAAAGCTATAAAATCTGGAGCTGCAAGCCCACAAGCTCACACTCGCTTTCTCTTTTTCAGTCTTATTCCCATCTGCTCCTTAAACAGTTTTGTACTGATATCCAGTACATGGCTTATAAATTACCAGGATATTGCTTTCCTTGTTCTCTGCTCTGTAGCTCCCTGTGGAAGTGCTGATGTTAAATCCCGTTCCTGTTCGCTTGTGTTTCTGCCACTCACCCTTCGGCCCGCTGGAGCATAACCAATACCTCGCGCTGGACCTCCTTCATTTTGGCTAACTGATGGGAGAATGTGTAATCCTTATATTCCTCCTGATGGAAAGCAAACGCTCTGTCATCAATCACAGACATGGAGGATACAGCCAAGACTAATGTACTGCTGTCAAACCCACCGCGAGATATTAGCCTAATAGAATGAGCTTCATTGTGTTCACTCGTGCTCAACGTGTTTTCTGGAAAGCAGACTGCCTCGCACCTACACAAAACGTGTCACGTATTTAATTTGCCTTTTTTTTTTTCTTTCTTTTTTTTTTAAATGTCAGACAGACTTGGCTTATTATTACTCTATTTCATGGAAAAACGTGTTTTTCTATCGTCCTATTGATGTTGGCTTGAAGCTGCTGATTGATTTGTAATGAGGAGATGAAGGACAGGATCATCCAGCCACAAAATGGATGAGAAAGTTTAGGAGACTTTATTACCTGCCAAATCACACCGCAACGGTTACATATCATATCCCGTAACCGGCAAGTAATAGCAGCTATCTCGTTTCCTGAAGGTGTTCCTGTGTAGAAAAATGTTACCTGGAAAAAAAAAGTACACGCAAGCTGATGTCTTAACAGGGTCTGTGAAGCATTTCTTGAGCAAAAGAGCACACCTCAGCCATTTCTCATGCTTGCCTTAATGAACAGACAATTTGGGTACACATGACCAGAGGTTTGAGTGCCAATAGATTTATTTAGCACCTGCAGTAAGCCTGAAAGTCAGCACAAATGAATACAACAAAATAGCAGATATTACCTTTGCGTGAGGCCATTTCCACCATTTGAGGACAAAATAAATCCATTATTTGAAATCAGCTTCTAAAAATTATGTCTTAATGGCACCCTGGTAAGTTGTTGTTTTGTTTTTCACTGCATTTTTACACCTTTGATGTAACGTTTGCCTGTGAAAAGGTTTTATGCCTTATAAACACATACTCAAGGGCAGGCTGTATTATTTATGTAATTAATGTTTAATTAGTAATTAAACTTAAATGATTTAATTAGTAATGTAATTACTGTTTATTCTGAGATATATATATATATATATATATATATATATATATACTGTATGCACACACACACACACAGTATATACAGTATATGTGTGTGTGTGTGTGTGTGTGTGTGTTCAAAAGTTAATACACCCTTATTTAATTAAAATGTTTTTTGTACAAAAGCATAATAAAAAATCATCTGATTGTATCGGGTCTCAGTATTAGACAAACAACAACATGTAACATTTTTCATCGTACCATTATTTACAGTACTGTATGTAACCAAAATAAAATCAAATATTTTAAAAAGCATGTGGGTAATACTACTGTAAGTACCACCAATGATTCAATAGCTTGTAAATCCACCTTTAGCAGCAATAAATTGAAGTAATTGTTTCCTGTATGCCTTTATGAGTCTCTCAGTTCACTTTTGGAGGAATTTGACTTTACATCATTGCCTTAGTTTATTGAGGTTTTTAGGCATGCGCTTATGCACAGCTCTTTTTAGGTCCCACTACAGGATTTCAATTGGGTTGAGGTCTGGACTTTTTCCAAAACCTTGATTCTTTCATTTTTCAGCCATTCTGATATAAATTTACTGGTGTGCTTTGGGTCATTGTCCTGTTGCATGACGCAATTTCGACCAAGCGTTAGCTGTTGGACAGATGGCTTCACATTTGCCTCTAGAATACTTTGGTATACAGAGGAGGTGGTCAACTTAATGAGTACAAGGTGCCCAGGTCCTGTGGCTACAAAAACAAGCCCAAGTGAGTGATCACCCCTCACAAACCTCCGTCATGCTTTCATTTAGGCAGAAGAGACTTTCTACTGGCGCAACCCTTCAAACAAACCATACTGTACGTGTTCAGTCTTCTTCTAATTGTGCTGTCATGGACAGTTAACATGGTCAGTGAGACCTATAGGGTTTTGTGCTAAATTGTAACTGTTGTTAAGAAGATACTGAATACTGTGTACATGTGATATATCATTTTTATCATTTAATAAATTTACAGAATTTCAAAATTGCTGTTTTGACTTTGTTATCATGAGGTACGGAGTGTAGATTAATAAGAAAAATAACTTAAACAACTGTCCTAATAGGCTGCAACATAACTAAATTGAAAAAGTGAAGGGATTCTGACACTTTCTGAATGCAGTGTACAGTATATGTACTTTTGGTACTCATTTAATAACACTTGAAATTCACGAAAAAAGGCTTAACTGTGGGTTAAAGGGTTAAAATACTAATAGTTAAATGCCCAAATAGAAATGTGGTTCTGCTGTGCTTTGGGGTGGTTTTGAGAGGGAAATGGATTTGGAATTTTGCCTTTGTGAGAGTAGTCAGATATTTCTAAGTAGAGCTTTGCTCTTTGTGTGTCAAACAAAAGCTGAACAGTGAGAGGCCAAGCTTACCAGCAGCACCAGAGGCCCATATGAATGTATTGTGATTGCATAGCATCTATGCAATGTCTGTGGATTTACAGCCAGAAAATAAAGCTTGTATAATGACAAGGACGTGCTCTTAACCAGACCTTTGCCTAAAATGTTGTTCTAAGATGTTGTCTGTTTTTACCCAGCATGCTCCTCTGGATTCTTCAAACCATCCCAGGGAGATCAGCTGTGCCAGCAGTGTCCTATCAACAGCCGCACCACTAATGAGGGAGCTACTAACTGCGTTTGCCGCGTTGGCTACTACCGCACCGATTCAGATCCTGCACAGATGCCCTGTACAAGTATGTTGGATTTAATGAATCAGTGTTTTAAGTGCTATCAGCAACAGTGTGACCCGCGACAGTCCCGAAATGTCCTTCATTTTGCATAAACATAAAACTGTAAAACTGTGCTGCTTTATCTCTCGAAACTCTTTGCCCTTTTTTAGAAGCAATGGTTAGTGGATGTAGCGTACTCTGAATGAAAATGTCACTCTCTAGTATAACTGAAAAGGAGCCAAGAAATAACAAGCCTGGTCCGATTTGCATAATTCCCTGTGCTTTTTAGAGGAGTGCCCATTTGTGAATGAGAGCAGCACTCTGTTTGAGAGAAGCAAAGTAGAGAATACTTTTCTCACAGTTGCTTTGCATTATAATAAACACAATGTTCTTTTTATCACATCACACATTAAAGAGCTGCCAGAAGTTCCAGGCTGCTTTGATTTGATTCATACTAATGGAGCAATCAAAATGGTTTGAATGAATAAGAACCAGCTTGTAGTATATAGGAAAGGGAACGGCCGCTTGGTGTTCACGAAATCATTGGAGGAATAATGCAGGCTGTTGATCCGGTTCTACACCGGACTACCTGCCTCACAGATTCAGAATATTAGAGACGCGATCAGTAATTTGATGGAAATTCGTTGTAATATTTGGCAACGGTGCAGGCAATTAAATGAAAAACCTCTGGATGCTGTGATACCACCAACATACAGACAATTATAACTCGGAACTGTTCATTAAATAGTTAACAGTTTGAAGCTTCCTAAAGCAGTTATACCTAATAAAAAAAAAGTTTAAAAAAGTAATTTAAGTTATGTTCATCCAGTACATCTCTTTTCCCAGAGAGACGATTCTTTCAAAGATTCAAATGAATCTCAGGTGCCAGATGGAAGCTTATTTTTCTAAGAGTCTATGCATGTATTTTAGGGACATGACTTTTGAGCAAACATTGAAGGTAAGTGGTTTTATGCAATGAATTTCGAGCAATAAACCATAATTTCTCGTAAGGTCCCTGACTGCATTTTGCACATCGGTGTGTCTCCAATTTTTGGCTAGGTTTTTGAAAGCCAATACATTATTAACTCAGTCTTATTCCGGGGAAGATAACAGATTTGAGCATATATAGTAGAATGATGTCGGAAACATGCTCATACACACTGAAAGAGAGATAAACAGCTGTTTGTTCTTCCTAATGATTTACATCAAGTGTTAGAAGTTTGTGACGTCTCCAACAAGGAGCTACAAAATTTGCAGACAGAGTGTAATTACTATATGCAGTACTTTTAAATTTTTTTTTTTTTTAAACCTTGATCATGAATCATGATCAAGTTTTGTTAATGTCAGTTATAAAGTCCTCTGATTAAGTAATTGGATTAGATGTGAGTGGTGACAGAGCACAACAGCACTATACAGCCGCAAACTGTATGCATCACTCCGCCACATCACAAGTCTTCTAACAACTGTTAATTACACTGTACATGCAACATGGGTTAAAGTAGGTCAGCAAGGTCTGTGGTACTGAGGGGAGAGCAGCTGCCTGCCAAAATCCACATAAAAAATAAAAAAAAAACAATCATGGAAGCACTTTCAGCAAGAAAACGCATCTGATAATGTAATGTTACAGTACCTTAAACAACAATTTATGTCCTTAGTAAATGTATCCAAGTCGTTCTGAATTGCTTCTGAACCAGCCCCGTTTATTCTGTTCACGGCTACCATGAGCTACAATCTCTCTCTCTCATACCCCAGTCTCCACCAGTCGAGGTTAGTTCAGAAAGTCACGGAACAATATGTTTTCTTGGAGCGACAGGGTCCTGTAGATTGTTTCTGTTGAAAATAAATGGCACATTTAAGGTCATGCTGTTGGACTGAATATCAGCACGGCTATGATCGGCTGAGGTCTGATGGCATCACAGCTGTGATGATATTCGGTACAACAGCACGACCTTGAGTGTTATAATGCTTATTTATTATTTACCTTCAACTTTTTTGGTTAGCGCTAATAAGGGTTGTGTAAATGTATGTAAATGTATGCTTTATGTATGTAAAAATGGAGAGTCTAAAATAGAGTCCTCACTATACAGTAGATAGATAGATAGATAGATAGATAGATAGATAGATAGATAGATAGATAGATAGATAGATATACTTTATTGATCTTATGAGGGGAAATTATGGTGTAGCATAGGCAGCAGTTACACATACAGTAGTAAGGTCGAGGGAAAAAAAAGAAAATATATATATATACCTGTATGTATATGTATGTAAATTAATACAGTATTGCAGATGCTATATAGAAAAAACAGATTGCAAGCTGGCAATTCAAAATAAGAAAAACAGATGAAATGTGCAAATTGTTAGTTTGAATAAAGTGACAGTGAATAATGGGATGTCTATACAAGTTGCTTTAGTCTTCTGTTACATAAGAGGTGAGTCGTTGTACAGAGCGATGGCGAACGGTAAGAATGATTTCCTGAACTGTTCTTTGTGACAGCGAAGCTGAATCAGTCTCAAGTCAAGTCAGGTAGGCTTTTATTATGATTCCAACCATATACAATTTAATACACAGTGAAACGAAACAACATCCCTCTAGGACCAAGATGCTACATACAACATGAATTACCAAAAGTAACTAGCTATCTACGCAAGAAACCTAATTAGCTGACTAGCTGAGACAAGACAGATTGACATGTTTAAGTTAACAGCAAAACTGTCTGAGTTCTATACAAAAGAGACAACAAATGTGCAAACAAGAGCGACAAGGTGACAACATGACACATTTCAATACTTCGTGGTAATGAGTTAATTGAGTTAATCCAAGAAAGAGTAAATAGTAAACATTTCTTTTCAAGTATCAGCGAAGATAAAAAAATAGTTTTGTTAGAGAATGAACTCGGCTGTCTCTGTAATAATGTAGTGGGTGGGATGGATTTTCCATGATTGACAGGAGTTTGTTCAGTGATCTGTCCTCCCTTACTGCCTCCAAGTTAGTGTCCAATTATGTCCCTGGCACTGATGCTGCTCCCCCAGCACTATAAAGGGCACCTCCAGGGCCCGGGTTCGATTCCCGGCCAGGTTCAATTCCCGTTTCTGTGTGCATGGAGTTTGCATGTTCTCCCCGTGCTTGGTGGGTTTCCTGCGGGTACTCCGGTTTCCTCCCACAGTCCAAAGACATGTAGGTCAGGTTAACTGGCATTCCAGTTAACCTAATTGGCCGTAGTGTGTGAATGAGTGAGTGTATATGTGTCTGTGCCCTGCGATGGATTGGCACCCTGTCCAGGGTGTACCCGGCCTTGTGCCCTAAGTCTCCTGGGATAGGCTCTAGGCCCCCGTGACCCTGAATATAGGATTGAGTGGTATATAAGATGAGTCTATAATCTGTACTGGAAAGGAACTGGTCCTAGCCACATTTTTTATTCAGATATTTCAGTTTCAAATGACACTTTCACCTTGTGATTTGTGTAATATATAGTTACAGTGGAGTAAGCACAAACACTCTGGTTTCACTATGACTGCAGAATACTTCGTTTATGACCAGTGCAATTACATAAAGCATCAGAAGAGCAACAAGAGGATAAAGTGCTGTCAGGGAATTGCAAATCAGGAGATTTACCCATTTCAGATAACAGATTCGCACCATTCCCTCTCCTTCCCCAAAAAAACAGCTGAGAATCGCAGATAAACCCTGGATGCACAATGTTAATACTTCATAATAATCGTTCCTGCGTGAGTTAAAGTGGCTTCACACAGCTGACATTAATTTGCGCTGTTAGCTTCGTGCAATTAGTAATTGCAGTCTGCAAAGCAGTAGCATTCCTGATACTGTGAAGGTTGCAGGGATTGCATTCACTTGCAGTTAATTCAAATTGTGACCCCCCTCAGGGTTTATCATTAGCGAGGTAACTTAAATGCGAACATAGGATAACATAAAACGAATGCTTCCCATTCAAGAGTGGCACGTGACGTTAGTGAGCACAGAAGCTAATGATGATAATCTAACGTTACTGTACTGTATGTGTCTGCAGTCTATTACTACACAAGGTCAAGGTTAAATTATGCGACACATTTCAAATGAAACTGTGGTCTCTTCATATTTGTCATATTTTTCGTATTGACTTTTTTATGTTCGTTTTCTGTGGCTAATGGCAACATACTGTAGGTGAAGTTATCCCATAAATCATTTCTCCTTTTTTTTTTTTTTTTCAAGAGCATGAAGAGTCATACAGAACCATGTCACAAGGTGGTTGTTTTTGGCCTATTTATTTATTTATTTATTTATTTTAACCAATAATTATTAGGTGTGGTGCAGTTATTAAATTTGTGCAGATTATTGAATTGAAAGATAAATTGTATACTGTATTATAAATAATTTGTCTTTTTTAATAAATTTTTTGTATTTTTTAGCTTAGTAGTTAGTACCTCCAGGGTCCGGGTTCGATTCCCGCCTCTGGTTTGTGTGCATGGAGTTCCCCCTGTGCTTAGTGTGTTTCCTCAAACAGTTCAAAGAAATGCAGGTTAGCTTAATTGGCATTCCCAAATTGGCCATAGTGTGTTTGCGTGCCTGCAATGGATTGGAACCCATCCTGGGTGTTCCCCGTCTCGTCCTTTAAGTCTCCTGGGATACGCTCCAAGCTCCCTGTGACTACAGGCTATAGTGGTATAGATGATGAGTGAATGAGTTTTTGTCTCGTCTTGAAAAATTGATGAATATTTTCCGTCATTATTTTTTATTGATAAATAAAATAATATATTCCCATCCTGTGCTTTTTTCCCCCATCAATTTCAATATAGTTCTTTGTAATAATAAGTTTAAAATCATCAGCGTAGTATCAATTCCAAAAAACAACAACAGAATTATTTTGATGTCAAGTTCCCTCGAAAGAGGAGCGCAGCTTTGTCTTCCTAATCCATTTATAAGCCTCCTCCCGATTGAATGCGTTTGTTCATTTTCCGCTCCGTATTTATGTGTTTTTGCTTTATGACCCAGAACCCCTGGGTATCCCGGAATGATTAATGAAGTCTCTCCGATATATAATCATGTTTTTTTCTTTCCAACCCGCAGCTGTGCCCTCTGCCCCTCAGAGAGTCATTTCCAGTGTAAACGAGACATCCTTGAGGCTCGAGTGGATTCCTCCTCGTGACAGCGGTGGCCGAAATGACCTCGTCTACAACATCATCTGCAAAAGCTGTGGCTCGGGCAGAGGTCCCTGCACGCGCTGCGGAGACAACGTGCAGTTTGTTCCGCGGCAGCTGGGCCTCACCGAGCCGTGGGTGCACATCAGCGAGCTCCTCGCCCACACCCAGTACACCTTCGAGATCCAGGCGGTGAATGGTGTCTCTGACCAGAGCCCCTATTCGCCCCAGTTCGCCTCAGTCAACATCACGACTAACCAGGCCGGTAAGTATATGATATTTGGAAATGAACTAAATTTAATGAACAACTAGGATCCCAGGTGTTCCTTGGAAATTGAGAAATATTTAACTTGTACAACTGCTGCAATGATGTGTGCTGTCAATGATGTCTTTCGCTCGGGATTTGTTTCGCGACACCTGATCATATTTCAGATTTCTTTACTTTTATGAGCTCAGAGTGGCAGTTACAGTTCACATCACATCTCAATGGTAAAAAAAACAAAAAGCAGCAGTTCAAAGGAGCATAGTAAACGGTAATAGGGCAGTTTAATGAGAGCTCTGGACCTGGTTGTACCGCAGGCAGCGGCTACACTGGTGTGCCTGTCAGTGTACATTATAGCCTCACTAGTGCTGGGAAACTTCACCTCACAGCATCAGCTACCTCCAAAAGTCGTTTAATCAGGCTGTGCTGAAATCACTGAGCGAGCTAGCTTGAAAAGTGCTCCCAGCTCATAGTTCTCGTTACAGATGATAGTGAAGTTAATGAAAACTAAGTGGTAAAAGAAATAAAAAAGCAGAGAAGAGTTTAAGGGCCTCGCAGAATGTGGCAATTTTATTCCCTAGTATTACTACTTTCAAGCGTTTCCCTTCAGCTTAGTACAAAATCTGAAGTTTTTCACAACTATGTGTCGTGCCTATCGTCTGGGTCTAACCTAAAGCTCTTTGCATTCACTCGGCTTCACCGGATCTTCCTTAGTTCATCTTATTATGTGCCCGCTAAATTAGTTAAGTAGTTAACGAGGAGCAAGGTTTTCCTAAGGGAAAAACCTTGCAATGTTCTGGAGCTCAGGTTAGTCTGTTTTTAGATTTAGCTCTTTTGTTTTTTCTGTTTACCTCCCATGTTGAAAATGCTTACTGCTCACTGTGCAGCCATGCAAAGCCTGGACAGATGCTTAGGACAAATTACTATTGATTACAGAAATCAGTTTCATGTCTTATACTGTAGAACAACTTTGCAAAGTCACCAACATTTGCACACGCTTGATAAAGTGCCTACAGATGAATTCGTTTTATGTTGCTTAAACATAGAATTTTAGATCTGGGCCCAAAAGCATTACGGTTTCGAGTCATGGATGTTCACTGTGACGCTTACTCTCCTGATCAACCTTGATCTGTTCGGTGTGATCCATTTATACGTCTTTTAATCAAATATGAAACTATTAATAAAAGGTACGCTGTGTGAGTGAGGAATGTACAGTGGCCTCCAAATTTATTGGCAGACGAAAAAGAAAAATACTGATTCCCAGCACTCACACAATGAATATTTTGGGATGAATGCTGTGTGACGCCAGCCCTGGAGAGAATAACAGCACAGTCTTTTCCTGTGATTTCTAACAAGGTTGTAGACACTTGTAGAAGGATCTTGGTTCACTCCTACATACAAGCTTTTAAGCCCCTTTCTTTTGTTTTGCGCGTGCAGGGTTTGCCATTTACAGTGCGGGACAAACATTTTAGTCTTTTAAAACTTTTAGCGTACACATGAACTAATATCGCGATGAATTGAAAAATAAACCTACATTTTGTACACTCATGTATACAATTGTTTGGCTGATTAAAAATTTTAATCTAGTTAATCACAGTCATAGTCTGTGGTTAATACTCACATACTCACTTGTACTTCTATTATAAGCAATGCATTATAAGCAATAAGCAATGTTGGAATAAAGAAATGC
This sequence comes from Clarias macrocephalus, assembly GCA_011419295.1. NCBI lineage: Eukaryota > Metazoa > Chordata > Actinopteri > Siluriformes > Clariidae > Clarias > Clarias macrocephalus. Next base: position 35,928 of record JAAGKR010004884.1, on the reverse strand, counting down.
AAGACAAACTGGTTAGAGGAAACAGATTATGCAGATTCATAAAATCTCAAATATTAAAATTTAACAAATGTTGCACTGTTACACTGAATGCATAGTATTGGGTGTGGCAACTCACTAATGATGGGGCTTGAACCCAGATCATCAGATCCTAAAATCAACAACCTAGAGTCTTAGCCACCTGAGCCACATTCCCATGTCTTACATCTAACATTTTCTTGTAAAAATAGTTCTTCTTGAAAGTAGCTCGAGCACACAACTTCCATCTTATTATCCATGCTAAACGTGCCATTATCACACCCAGTGGGGTAACTGCACTGCGATTATGGGAAGCCATTAGGGTCAAATTTATACTGTACATTTACAGTACATACAGAGTCAGCCAAAAAATGTATTCACACTTCAGGGAAGGAAAAATAGAATATATTGTATATTATACAGTATTAATATCATATTAACAATAGTATTATATTATCATATATATAACATATAGCAATAGTATTAACTCATTGACTGTGTATGTATACAGTGTGTGTGTGTGTGTGTGTGTGTGTGTGTGTGTGTGTGTGTGTGTATAAAATAACTGAAGTCTTACCGAGAATTTTTGTACTAACAAATTTATGTACTTATAATTAATGTATTAATTTATGTGCTAATTTATATATAAACAAAATATAATAGGATTCAATAAAGTGTATTTCTTACATTTGTTTTATTTAACTGACATTTTCAACTTCAACTATAACTTTATATAGCTATTATATATAACAACTATAACATTGTTAACTTCTACAGGAATATCACTTAAGCAAGTCCGACCTGAATTTCAGTCTGATCAGCTGAACGCAGCGTGTTCAATGGGAATCGGTCTGGAGAGCGCCCCTAGCAGTCAGTGGTACTACCACACAGAAGAACACATTAGAAATATAATAAGAAAGGGAAAAGCACGCTCTGTTAACAATGTTAATGTTTTTAACCACATTTATTTTGGATTATTTTCCTCAGCCCGTATATACATACAATCATTTCTTAAATTATACCTATTTTCGACAAAGTGTAGTGCCATATTTCAGCCTCTAGGGGGAGCAGAGCCCCTCCTGCCTCACTGCAAACTCCACATATGTTTAGACTTAATTTATGAATTCACACCCCAAATGTTCCAGGAGAGTGCAAGTCTGAGGAGTGAGGTCACAAAACATTGAATCTGCGCGTGTGTTCTTTATGTCATGTTTTTGAAAGCTCTTTGCATGGCCATGTCTAAAATTCCTCCCAAAAGGCCAGGTTTTGACCCTTAATATACCAAATAGCCCAAATACTTCACCTCTGTATACCACATTTGTGGTAAAATGTTTCTTGTCACGTTGGTCACGTTGTTTCCAATCATGCTGATAATTTGCATGGCCAAAATGTTTGATCTTGAGTTCATCTGACTACAGCACATGATGCTAATTGTAGTTCTAATGACGCACAGTAAAGTTCAGATGAGCTGCTCTCAGCAATTGCTTCTTTCTGGCAAGACTTTTAAACAGCATGCTGTTATGAAAGTGGCATTTAGCAGTTGGTTTTTTTACGTTGTGATTTTTGGGCCCTTTTCCTTCACCATCCTCCTCCTCACTGTGTGGGGGAAGAGCATACACATGATCTTATAAGTGGTAAAGATCTATGATGTAAAATAAATCTCTTGCCACATAACATTAAACTTCCCCTTTGCCCTTTTGCATGGTGCGTAGGTACACGTACAATAGCATCTTCTTCATAGGAAATGATTCAAAGCATGATTAACTGGGATCCAACTTTGTCATGTAAAGGAGTGGAACAGTTCTTGGCAAGCACGGAAATCTTCGAATTCTTTACAGATGGAAACATTCATAATTGGTTCCTCTGGTTCTCTTCCATAATACCGCAAGGACACATGAATTTGTGTAAAAGCATTACTTACATTTTTTATAATTTGAAGGCCGAGCGAGGAGTTGAACGATAGAGTACCATTTACAGCACGCTGGGAAATGGAAAATACATCACTTTGGCGGAGCTGAACAATTTCTGAAAATATAGGAGATTTTTGGCTGCATTCATGTGGATCTTTCTGTCAGCGAGGACCTGCTTCACAAAACACAAGGAACAATCGCACTCAGATGCAGCCGATAATGCAGCCTGAAATCGGATGCTTTTTTCCTTGCTATTTTGTGGTAAAAATCTTTCATCATTCTAACGTCCATAAAAAAATATAGTGTGGCACTGTGGTTTATTGCTGCTCATTGTTGCCAATTGAGTTGGGGGTTCAAATCCTGCCTAGGGTCCTGTTTTGGTGGACTTTTGCATATGAACTGTATAGTGCCTGAAAAGTAGAATATTATGGATTTAATTTTTTATTCAAAACATGAAACCCATATTATAGATTCATTACACATAAAGATTATTATTCATTTGACTTATTATGGCTTACAGGTTTCAAAAAAAATCTCTAAATGTTGGGATATTTCATTTTGGGTTTGAGTAAATGACTAATATAGTATCAGTTCAGTGTATTTCTTAGTCTAGGTTAGTACACAACCACAATCATGGAGAAAACTGCCGACTTGACAGTTGTTGTGAGTTGACAGTTGTCCAGAAGACAATCATCGACACCCTCAACAAGCAGATTAATTCACAAAAGGTCATCGCTGAAAGTTTGCAAAAGGTACACAAGCAACAGTGATGACCACAGCTTTAAGAAGATCGTCAAGAAAAGCAGAATCAGGAACAAGGAGAGCTTGACAAGGAGTGGAGTGAGGCTGGAGTCGGTGCATAAAGAGCCACCACGCAGAAACATCTTCAGGGTTGCATTCCTAGTATCAAATAATGTCTGAACCAAAGACAAAAGCATCTTATCTGGGCTAAGGAGAAAAATAACTGGATTGTTACTCATAAATCCAGAGTCTTCTTTAAAAATTTGATTTTTGGATAATCTAATTCCATAATCTGGAGGAAGAATGGAGAGGCACAGAATCCAAGTTGCTTTGAGTCCACAGTCATTAATGATTTGGGATGCTATGCCATCTGCTGGTGTTGGTCCGCTGTGATTTATCAAGTCCAAAGTCAACGCAGCCATCTACTAGGAGATTCTAGAGCACTTCACGCTTCCGTCTACCGTCTAAGAAGATGCCGATTTCCTTTTCGAGCAGGACTCGTCAGTTTTTAGAAACTACCACTAACTGGTTTGATGACCATGATATTACTGTGCTTAAATGACCAGCCATCTCACCTAGTGAACTCCATAGAGAATCTATCGGACAAACAAAGATCAGAAACACCCGACCCAACAATACAGATGAGCGTATGGCTGCTATGAAAGCAATCTGGTCTTCAATAACACCTCCGTGCCACGCCGCATTGGTAGAGTAATTCATGCTAAAGGAGCCTTGCCCATGTACTGTATGGAGCGAACATACTTCTCAGCGGTTTTACGTCTCTGTATCGTAAACCCTTTTTGATTGCTCTTAGGAAGTATTGTAATATTTTGGAGATGACTTGTAAGCCTAGAAATATAATTCTAGAAATGAAAAAAGCTTGAAATATTTAATATAATGTGTAATCAATCAAGAATGTATGAGAGGTTCACTTTTCAAAATAAATGATTGGAAGATTAAAATTTTTTAGATGCACTGTATATATTTAAAGCCAGGAGATTAATGTGTTGTCTTAAATGTTAACATTTAATGAGCAGTAATATTTTCTGCTAATTCTGTATGCCAAATAACAGTTATTTCTTGGAAGCAAATTTAACTCAATTTTTTTGAGGCTTCTTAGTGTGCTTTGGGCTTTTTGGCTAAATTTCACATGTGGGATTGCATTTAGAGGTGAACCTGATAAAACAGTGTATAAATCTTTACAGTGGATTCAGAGTAGTTAGGTTTCTTGTGTCATTTTAGGAGATTCTTCCTCACCACCGTTGCCTCTGGCTTGCTCATTAGGAATCTAAATCTATGCGCACGTTTCCGTCGAACTGGTTTGTAATAACGTTTTTTATTAAGCCTCCTAAGCCAAAGGAAGATTTACAGTTTAAGGCCTGGAAGTCACAAAGCCATCACCCAACGACGTCTCTCTTATGCCAACAGTAAATACCATTAATAATATTAGCTCTCTGGATTCGTGGTGCGTACTTAAAAGAGGACATACCGAATTTCGCAGAAATGCCGAATAAATGAAAATGAAATGGAAAGCTTTTTCACTTCTGTTTGTTTGATGTCATATTAATAAATTTAATGGTTCATTTGAAAGACAACCGGAATCTGAAATGTCAGCACAGTAGCAGAAGAAAATCTTGAAAATGTTTTTCTCATAAGTAGCATCCCTTCTTTCTGCAGTCCAACCCCAATCTGTTCACGAACGAGAAAACAGAACAGAAGGCAAGAGGAAATATCTCTATACAGATATGTTTGCACTATGCAGTACTCTGCTGCCCACTGCTGATGACCTACTAATGAAAATACTGTTATGTACTGTACAGAATGAGACACTTTTGTCTATACATCTGACTTGCATTTTTCTTATCTGATATCTGTACCACCATGCAGACTGGCAATCATTATTATTTTGAAATTTGTGCTATCAAAAAGAATATTGATAAATGAAGCCCTGCATTAACAAATCATATCTTGCCTATGGTTTTCAGGGTTCATATATAGTCTTGAATCATGATCCATAATTGTTATTCATAAAGAATCTCTACAAGAACCAATTAAAAGGTAGCAGTTCAACGCTTTCCCGGTTATACAGGATGAGCATGAACCTGGCAGCACTGGCTATGCTGCTCCGAGCAATGTGCATGCATAATTTACACCTGGCTCTGGAGGTGGACAAAATCACACACACACACACACACACATACTTCAATTTTCCAAAGTTTAGTCGCCAAGCGGAATATGTAATTAACTGCATGTTCTATTTCCAAACCATTTCATTATGCTGACGTCTCACTTTTTGCACGATCTTCCCTCTGCAGTTTGTGTGTTGAGTTTACACGTCACTTAACGTGCACATTACACCTCAAATGATGCTAATTATCTCTGCCTTTTTCAATATTTTTCCTGCACAGCTCCATCAATGGTGTCCATCATGCATCAGGTGAGCAGGACTATCGATAGCATCACATTGTCGTGGTCTCAGCCAGACCAACCCAACGGAGTCATACTAGACTACGAGTTGCAGTACTTTGAGAAGGTAATCACACACACACACACACACACGCCTTCACTCACATGCACATGTTACATCGGGGCATTTATTCATTCATGTGTTGCACTTGGCAAGAAAGTTAACAGAGGCATTTTCATTTGCTTGAAGAAAAGCTTTCATGTTAGAGAGTGCATATGTTGCATCATTTTTATAGTGTGCCCTGATCTCTTCCAGAACACAGCTGAGCTCAACTCCTCGTCGCTGAGGAGCCAGACGAATACAGCTGTAGTCCGAGGCCTGAAGCCAGGCACCATCTATGTGTTCCAGGTGCGAGCTCGAACAGTCGCAGGGTTTGGACGTTTCAATGGGAAGATGTACTTCCAAACCATGACTGAAGGTAAGGATTGTGTGTGTTTATACAATATATATATATATATATATAGGTTTGTCTTGTAACCTTTTCTGTTTCACTCTCAACTGCATCATGTGTTATCCTGACAGCACAGACAAATCAAATCTTCATCAGCTATTAGTCTGGTCACTTGACGCTGACTGACGAGCTACAGAAAGCTACTGGTTTTAAATTACTGCCAGTCACTGTAACAGCAATAACTTGAATCAGATTAAGCATGTCAGTACATCTCAATGCCAAGAGCATTCCCAAGAAACAGATGTCAAAACTCCCGTCCCAGCATGCTCCTGCTTTTCCAAACGTGAACTGGCACACTGCTCTTTCCTTGCTACTTTTTACAGAGTTCCTTATAAGCTAACAGAAATCAAAGCCATGCCAGTTGGCAGTCATATGGTTCTAACCAATATGTGAAAGGAGATTTTACAAAGTGTATGGTAATTTTATTAACTGCCAACCTCCAAATGGCCGTAAAGGTTTATACGATTGCAAAAGGATGTGAATCTACTATACTATAGGTTGACACCTTAGTCAGATTGGCCGTTTGGATTTCACAGTGTTGACTTTTTACGAAGTGGGACCAATCCAGTTGGGCATCTGTTTTATACTATAGTATATGTCGATGTTCCCACTGTGTACTGTATGTGTGTGTAGAGGAGTACGATTCCAGCCTGAAGGAAAAACTGCCACTTATCATCGGCTCTGCTGCCGCAGGCGTTGTTTTTCTCATTTCAGTCATCGTGCTCGTCATCGTCTGCAACCGGTGAGTTATCCTAAATCCTGCTTGGCGAGTCTGCATGCCAATTAAACCTCAGACTGTTTCATGCAATCTCCCTTTTTTTTTTCCTCCAGGAGAGGCAGTGAGAGGACAGAATCGGAGTTATCAGACAAGCTCCAGCATTACACTAGCGGCCACTGTAAGTAGCCAAACTTATGTCCCATGCCAGTGTAATCTTGTTACACAATACTAATCTGAGCCGACGGCATCAGGAAACTGTAGCCAGGAAATGTCAGATTTTTTTAGTTTTCTGTTGCAATCAAGTGGCACAACAGAACAATGTACACACGGCCATTGGGAGTTGGAGGGACGCCATTATAGCATCGCTGACCAGTGTGCCGCATCTGTGAACTTGTTTTACGCGGAAAAGGGCAGATATTGCTTCCTTCTAAGTGTGTTAGGTTGTCCGGTGAGACAGCATGTCCAGCAGTTTAAATTGCTGAAAGTGTGAGTGCTGATGGACAAGGAAGTTGAAGTAAAGTTCTGTGTAATCGACATAGTAGTGGTAGGAGGAGTCACTTGTTCTGATTAGTCAACTCAGGGATTGAGTATATACAGAGAACAAGAGTGGACTTACAACTGACCCTTGGGGAATTCCCATAGTACAATCATAAAAGTTTATCTTATAAAATAAAAATATCTTTTTATTCAGCTTATCATATTCTGTTGCAATCAGCCCACTCACTCACTTATAGTTTATACCGATTTTATACTGCGTACAGGATCGCAAGGGGTCTGGAGCCTATTCCAGCCAAAACATTAAAACCACCCAGGTTTTAGGTTCCCATTGAGGCATGGACTCTTACTGACCGCTTACTGTACTATGATGTTGTATCTGGCACCAGGACGTTAGCAGCAGATCCTTCAAGTGTTGTAAGTTATAAGGTGTGGATCAGACACATTCCAAGGATGTTTGATCAGATTGGGATTTGGGGAATTTGCAGGCTAGATCAACAACCTTGAACTTTGCCTGTTAAGCCCCATACACATCTAATAGTGTTCTAATACCTTTCTAAGTAGCCAGAGTTCACTTTTTTCAGTATTTTTTGCTACATTACCCCAAACTGAAAAGTATCTCTACCCCCAGTCTGATATAACCCCTATTGTTTAAAAGGTAACTTAGTAGTTAAATATAGTTAGTGGTGAAGGCTCATTATTTTCATTGCAGCTACACAAGCTCTAAAAATTCAAATGCACGTTAATACACGGCTGCATATATATTTAATCTCCACCTTCTCCTCCCAAGTGTCGCCAGGTATGAAGATCTATATTGATCCCTTCACTTACGAGGATCCCAACGAGGCAGTGCGGGAGTTTGCTAAAGAAATAGACATGTCCTGTGTGAAGATCGAACAAGTCATTGGTGCAGGTGCATAAAAAAGACTTTCTAATCAATTTTAAAGCTGCATTGGGGGAAAGTTGGGGAAAGGTTTGTAGAAGTCAGGTGCTGCATCATCTGATTCTCCTTCAGGGGAGTTCGGGGAGGTGTGCAGCGGAAACCTGCGCTTGCCTGGAAAGAGGGAGATCCTGGTAGCCATCAAGACACTGAAGTCAGGCTACACTGAAAAGCAAAGGAGGGACTTCCTGAGCGAAGCCAGCATCATGGGGCAGTTTGATCACCCAAACATTATCCATTTGGAGGGCGTGGTGACAAAAAGCTGCCCTATCATGATCATCACTGAGTTCATGGAGAATGGATCGCTGGACTCTTTCCTCAGGGTGGGTCTTAAAATTGATATAAATTTTTACAAATTGAATGCATGTAAGGAAATAGGAAGTATCTTGTTAGCTATTTCTACTTCTCCTTTAGCTTTTAAATTGGGCAAAGTCATTCATGCCAGTTTGGCCTCCAGCTGACTGGCGTCCCTGTAGGCAGGGACCAGATGTGCTTGACTGAAGGCACAGCTGGACGAGTCATTAGAGATCTAAATGTGCTTTTTGGGTGAGGGCCAGGGAGGGTTCTATTGTAAATATGAGGACAAAGGTGTTCTTCAGTAGCTTGTCTATTGCGTATTTAGTATTTAGAGTGCTTTCAGCTGCCATGGTCATGAGTTATGTTGCGGCATTTACTTTCAGCAAAACGACGGGCAGTTTACGGTGATTCAGCTGGTCGGTATGCTGCGTGGCATTGCAGCTGGTATGAAGTATCTGTGTGATATGAACTACGTACACCGAGACCTGGCTGCCCGGAACATCCTTGTCAACAGCAACCTGGTGTGCAAAGTTTCGGACTTTGGGCTTTCTCGCTTCTTAGAGGAGGACACATCAGACCCTACCTACACCAGTGCCCTAGTAAGTTTGCTTGCCAGTCATAGACATTTATCAGTTTTTTAATTCATCAGTGATATAAAATTATATCAGAGACGGTTTATATTTTGTTTTGTTCCCATACAGCTGTATTATTATTATTTTTGAAGATTGTTCATATAATTATATAGCATATTTATTTGCAAGTGATCTTTTACACAAAACCCTGTTTAGATGCTTAATGATGTGAGCTCGGGTTCAACAAAGGTCATATGACAGGATCTAAAATAGCAACCTGACTTACGTGAATAATTCAAACGAAAATGACCTGAACTTAAGCAATTTGAGTGGATTTTTATTTTTCCATTACTTGTAATAAAAATACAGTAAATGGGTAATTTTGACCCAAAAAGTTAATATATATATATATATATATATATATATATATATATATATATATATAAATTCAGGTAAATCATTCTTGTCTTTTCTCTGATTCTGATTCACAGGGAGGGAAGATTCCTATCCGCTGGACCGCACCAGAGGCCATCCAGTACAGGAAGTTCACCTCCTCCAGTGACGTGTGGAGCTACGGCATCGTCATGTGGGAGGTCATGTCCTATGGAGAGAGACCATACTGGGACATGAGCAATCAAGATGTAGGATTTTTGCACATGTCTTATCACATGAATAGTGAAAAGAATCCCATAATGCTGGCTTGCTATAATACAGTACTGACCTCTAGTGGAGGAAAAAAAAACAGCTTGGCTTCACATGATTATTTGATTACAGTACAGGGTGGGCCATTTATATGGATACACCGTAATAAAATGGGAATGGTTGGTGATATTAATGTCCTGTTTGTGAGGGGGCAAACTTTTCAAGATGGGTGGTGCCCATGGTGGCCATTTTGAAGTCGGCCATCTTGGATCCATCTTTTGTTTTTTCAATAGGAAGAGGGTCATGTGACACATCAAACTTATTGGGAATTTCACAAGAAAAACAATGGTGTGCTTGGATTTAACTTAACTTTATTCTTTCATGAGTTATTTACAAGTTTCTGACCACTTATAAAATGTGTTCAATGTACTGCCCAAAATGGCCACCATGGTCTCCACCCACATATACTAATGTGCCACAAACAGGACGTTAATATCACCAACCATTCCCATTTTATTAAGGTGTATCCATATAAATGGCCCACCCTGTATATTTTGAAAGAAATTCACTATGTTGCAATAAAACACCAATATAACATCAAATTAATCCTAGTCACTAAACGTATGGTAACTCTGTGCTAATCCTTGCAGGTGATTAATGCCATAGAGCAGGATTACAGGTTACCTCCTCCTATGGACTGTCCCAGTACGTTGCATCAGTTAATGCTGGACTGCTGGCAGAAAGACAGAAACAACCGGCCTAAATTCAGCCAGATCGTGAACACCCTGGACAAAATGATCCGCAACCCCAACAGCCTGAAAACCACCACCCCACTTTCTTCAGGGTAAGAATTTTTATTTTTATTCACATAGAGACCAAATAATAGACGACATCACCAGTGATCTTTGATCTCTCCTCTCTTATTTATACTTACAAGGTAAACATTAAGCGAAATCAAAATTTGATGAATGAACCGCCAGATCCGTTCACTATGCTGGCCGATATAAAGAGGCATGCAATCACGCACGCAGTGGAGCGTCGGAATGTTCTCTTGGTTTATTCACACAACAAACAGGGTATATAAGTCTTAAGCCAAACACTCTGAGTAAACACAAAACTCATGCATATCGCGTACATTCCGCACCTACATCAAAGAGCATGACTTGTTCACATGTTCTATAGAAATCCGAGAAAACAAAGAGGGGCAAGTTTTATAGACATCCAGCGAACCATAGAAAGCATTGCCATATAAGGAATGAGGAAGAACTCAAGGGAACAAAGGGAGAGGGAAGCATGCAAAAGTCAATATGGTTAAAGGAAAATATGAGAAAATGCTAACAGTACCGTGTTTACGTTTTACACATTGCATGTATATAAATGTATGTAATTGCTGTAAATGATGCAATAAATACAACCCCATTGTACTGTATTATACTATGTGTTTTTATGGGTTCACTCCAGCGTGCACCTACCTCTGCTGGACCGCAGCACTCCAGACTTCTCCAGCTTCAGTACAGTGGATGAATGGCTGGATGCTATAAAGATGGGCCAGTACAAGGAGAACTTTGCCAATGAGGGCTTCAGCTCCTTTGATGCCGTTTCCCAAATGACTCTGGAGTAAGTTTCCTTGTTCTGAGTTCCTTTAAATCTGGAGAATCAGTACCATTTTAGGTAATGGGGCATTACAATATCACGCTTCAAACTTACAACATCAGTTTAGTATACTGTACCGATAGCATCACTATTTAATTTCCTGGTGGGGTAATTTATAGGCAGGTACGTTCTGAGTGAATGCATTGATTCTGAACGCTAATGAACAAATTAAACGTACTGTATACTCACTGCCCATTGAACCTGTACACTTGCTCATTGATGAATTTATCCAATCTGTCCATGATGTGGCTGTAAAATACTAAATAAAATCGTGCATTATTAAAGGTCATTAAAGGTCAAATAGAACCAAAGTGCGGGAGATTTTTTTATTTTATTTTAAATATTTAACACTATTTTCAAAAACTGACTTGGATTTCCTTGGATTTTCACATACTACGTTGCATAGAGTTTACACAGAATGGTGCAACGACAAAAAAAAAAAAAATAATAATAATAATAATAATAATCGAAGACGTAAGAAAAAGTATGGTATTCCAGATACACGCTTGTTAAAATCGTCGAGAGAGGAATAACATTTCTGGAAACGCAAAGTGTCAAACATTGCGGGGGACATTAAGATTCATTGCTGTCAAAAATCTGAAGCTATCATGACTTAACAGTTTGGAAAAGATTGGAAAGGCATCACCAGGATGTTTCCAGTCTGGAAGTGATGAGTTTTGGTGAGCCTGTTCACACTGTACCTTCATTTTCTGCTCTGTTGCACTGCTTTATGTGAAATATAGAGGCAGTTGTGTATGAAAATCTCCCAGCAATCTCTATAATAGCCAATCCATCAGACATACCTGTACGCCTGGCACTGAGGTCACATTTTTCCCCAATCAGACATTTGATATGAACAACTGAAGAGCTGCATGATTTCATTGCTGCCCCATGATTGCGTACTGTAATTGCACGAAAATGCAGGTGTAATGGCGTCCAATGCGCTTCCTGGGTTCAAAATGTTTCTTAATTTGTCCTCTCTTTCTCCTTCCTGTCTTTACAGTGATATCCTTAGAGTAGGAGTGACTTTGGCCGGCCACCAGAAGAAGATTCTTAACAGCGTGCAGATGATGCGAGCTCAGATGAACCAAATCCAGTCGGTGGAGGTTTGACCCTCATGCTTGGAGGCTCTCAGACTGACTCCCTCCTCCATCAGCCCCGCTGGCTTCAGAGTTCAGCTGTAGTCCTTCCTGTGGAGATGTCCCCAGCAGGGAAGATCCTCAGGAGGGACTCCCACACAGCAAACACCCCCGGCCCCCCCCCCCAAAACCACCAGCACGCCGTAGACAGGATGGAGTCGGACTGTGATGTCTGGAGGCTCACTCGTGTACTGTGTTATTATGATGGTGATGATTTAAATCGTAATGTGAAAGTGAGTATGAGATTAAGGATTCAAAGGGAGATGGTGATCATCACCAGTCAGATTACAAGACCTTTTAAAAGGGATATAAGTCAAAATCTAATTCGTTCCATCATTTACAGCATAGCAGTACTACAGTAGTCTGATGGTAAAATTGTTGAGACAGAAAAAGTAGAGCGCAGAGCGGCACAGTAAAGAAAAGAGAGAAATATCAAAATGGACCATGGACAAATGGCACAAAAATGAGCCTCTTACACTCCTCTTGATGCCATATGGCGAGGAAGAATCCATGTGGCAACCCATGAGGAGTAATGTAGAAATTGTGAAAATTAGCGGCAAACAAGCCTGGAATACATTTATTGTTAAGATTGTGTTTTTCTTTTTGCTTTTTATTGGTATACACTCCCTGGCGACTTTATTAGGAACACCATACTAATACCACGTATATGCTGTCAAAATAGCCTCCATTATACATGGAATTGAGTCTACAACATTCCTTTGAAAGTCCATGGTACATGACATGCTCGCATTAAAAAAATGTTAAAAAAGAAAAATTTGTGAGCCACATATTCATCCAGCTAAACTCCTGTTCAACATCCCGAAGGTGCTTTAATGAATTAAGATCTTGTGACCAATGAGACGTACAATGATCTTGTTGTCATGGTCACGGGACCTGTACGAGACAACTGGTGCCCAACAGTGGCAGCTTGATAGGGTAAGAAATTAAGCTTATGACCTTCCAATCAGTAGCACAGTACCTTAACTAATAATCTAACGATGTGCATTTTAAAATACTTTTCTGCTCAATAAAGTTATAAAGTGGTTATTTGTAATAATTCATTCATGAGTTAGTAACGGGTTCGACGCACGGACACAGACATGAGGAGAGGTGTTAAGGAAATAGGAGAATTTATTTAGAAAAAAGGGGAAGGAAAAGGGTTGAGGGAGGGAGGATGAAAAGAAAGGGAAAGAAGGCGTGTGTAGGTGTGCACGTGCAGGTCTGGTGGTAGTGCCGAGCTGGCGTGCGGGCACAGGCTGGTGATCAATAGCGGTGGGCAGAGTTGGCCCGTCTGGGCAGCGACTCCTGCGTGTCCATGAGCACTCTTTCCCGTTGACCAGGCCAACAGGCCCCTCCCATCTCTCCACTGGGAGCGGCCTCATGCGGGAGTCCCTTCTGATGTCTGACGGCTGGGCAAATTTCACGGCTGGGAACATAACGTGGATTTTCCCTCATTGGCAGCAGGATCTCGTGCAGGCTGTCCTCCACTTGGTGATCAAACAACTGCTTTTTTTTAGTGTCTTTAGTTTCCCTGAGGCGCGTTCTTGTGACACTCCCAGCTCGCATGAAACTTTTCCGCCTTTCTTAGCGCGAGACCAGACAGACCCCGAGCTACACTTTCCATCTTGTTTTTATAATGCGGGGAGCAGCCCGAGATCCACTAGCTTTGATTGCTTCATAGCCGTGCCCATTTCCAGCGGCTCCTTCTCTTCGCCGCTGGCACTGAATGTCCGTGGGGAAAGACCTCAACCTCTTTAGGGACGCAATCCAAGGTCCGTGCCGGATGCCCCCATGCAGCATTCTCCACCAGTGTAAAGTCTTGTAGTGAGCACAGAAATAACAGACACAATGAAGCTCAGATGCGGTGAACTCAGGTGCACTTTTATTAACTGTTTGGCAACGTGTAACACTCTCGCACACTCCAACCCCCATGTATTTACAGTCTTTTGGTGCTCGATGAAGTGTGTAAGGGTGGAGTGCAAAAGGCACAGCCTCTGGTAGGCGATCCATGCTCGGGCGAGTTGTTGCCCTTGGAAGAGCAGCCGGAGTAGAAGGCGCGTGGGCCGGGGGGGCCAGTGGATTGGAGCGTTGGCTCCTTCTCAGCGGTGTGTGAGAAAGTGGGCCGAGTCTGTGGGGAGAGGAAAGGAGTATGAATAATATGCACTGATCATCCTACTCACCGGCATAGGCCACTAGGGCCCTTTTATAAGAAGTGGCTGACAGGTGGATGGTACTGTAGGTAATACGCCATGGCCGATGCCGGTTAATTATGGCGCTCTGTCCCTTTTTGGAAGTTTATGAAGCTGTCCATGGTGCTGATAGTGCTTCAGATGTAATTTTTTTCTGGACGAGTGAGATGATGCCTTTCTAAGGGGCGCACTGGCTGTAAGCCGGAGTTAAATACTCAAACCAGCCAGTTTGGCACCAACACCCTTGCCACGGTCTAAGTAATTTGAAATCACATTTTTTCCCCCCATTGTGATATTTGATGTAAACAGTAGCTGATACTTTTTGTATGTTATCTGCATGATTTTATGCATCATGCTGCTGCCATATTATTAGCTGACTGGATAAATGCATGAACGGGTTTACAAGTGTTCCTAATTAAGTGGTCAAGTGAGTACATATTTATTTCTTTTTTTCTTTTTAACCTACAGTGTAATAAACCATTTAGCTATTTCCTGATGTATGCACACATATCACAGGCGCTTAACTTTCTGACTTCATTACCGTTGCCGATTGCTGTTTAATCTCAGCATCCTAAATTAGTTTCGATGTTAATTTACAATTTTCTCTACGGTGTTAATATGGTACATGCACCTTAGTGACAAAGTATGTAAATGCTCCCATTAATTTCTCATCAGACATCATGTTGTGCAAAGTTTGGATTCTTCTATTCCTTCTTTTTTTTGTCCGCACGCATACAGTATTAAACCGTACAGCCGATTGGATGCTGTTAACATGCAAAGGCAGCTGTTTAATCTGAAAGGTTCCCTGATACGGGGCTGACACTTACACCTCAGACGATACTTTTTTCTGGTTGGCTTTTTGAAATTTGTGTTTTGTAATGATAAAAAAAACCGTGAGTCAATAATAATATGTACATTAGGCGATATAGTATAGGACAGTTAATCTGCATAGTGGAGTGTCAGCAGTTATGACTGTTGTGTATACAGATATGTTAACACATCATTCAAAATCATTAGAAAAATGTTTTCAGTCATACCTCTACCATGTCTTTCACCAGTTTTGGTATAAATGTCTATTTTCATTTTGAGTTTTCTTTATTCCTAACATGAATCTTTACATTTGCTAGAAGAGTTATATTTCAAAAATGCACCCTTTTGTTCCATAAATATGGACAGGCACCTTTACAGCCATGGCCAAACGTGTTCAGAATGAAACGAATATTAATTTTCACAAAGTCTACAACTTTTACATTGTTTTTAGATCTTTTTGTCAGATGGTAGTATAGTATACTATGGTATACTGTTCTCAATGGGATTAAGGTCTGAGGAGTTTCCTGGCCATAGACCCAAAATTTTGATGTTTTGTTCCCAGAGCCACTTAGTTATCACTTCGATGTTTTTGTGCCATACTTTATTCATGGCTGTGTTCTTAGAAAAAATTGTGAGTGAGCCCACTCCCCACACATGAATGGTCGGTCTCAGGATGCTTTCCTGTTAGCATGACGCAGGACTGATTGTAGGCTGTACGGCTGAACTAGTGCAACTTGTCCTTGTATATTCATTCATTCATTTGTACAAAAGCCTCTAACCCAGTTCCATCTATTTGTTGTACAATACTTTCAATACAATCTGTAAATCTTTTTATTACTGACGTTTTTTTTTTATTTATTTGAAATTTCAATTTTACACCAGATGTTTCTAAATATTACACATTTCTAACACAAACACAAATCCAGTTGTTGCAGATGTTGAGTTTTCATTGTGACCACCATGCGTCTGCTCGGTGTGCTTGCTTTCATTTAGTAATCCAGTCTTCCACTTTTCACACCCATGCTCACATTTTGCTTTGTTGTCTGGTTACCGAGGGATGTGACGTCATGCTATACATTTGAAATGTTCGGGATTTTTGGTGTATATTCTTTTTTTTTTATTTAAGGGACACAAACTGTACTGACAGGACTGCAAGGATCTAAACATCGCTCAGACATGTCCGTGATGTTCTACATGCACCTGTTGGTCTTTGTACTTATAGTATGGTGCACATTTTTGCCCTATTTGGACCAAACTTTGTCATCTTGTATTACTGAGAAAAGAAGGGGAAATTAAAGGAGTTGACCAATCAGTGTTGGTTGTTCAAAAGCATATCTTGTCCTGCTCTGCTTATTTCAGTATGACTACAGAACATTTCGAGTGCACATTAGCTTTTCATACCTGCAACAAAAAAACTATAAGAGAACATGAGAACAACAGAGAACCATGATACGATGATGATCTCAAATATGGGAACAGGGGTGGATAAAGTCTTTCAGTGTTACCTCATGGCCATAGTTTGTGGTGTAGTGGGACCATGTTTATGATGACATCAAATGAAATAAATAAATAAATAAAAGAATTATAAACAAGTCAGTCAAGCATATTCTATAGACTATTGATTTTTTTTTTTTTTTTTTGAGTAACCCTCTGAGAGTATGCAACATTCATCGTACATCACAGTCGACTGCTTGTGTTACGGTTATGTATGCAGCTGCACTTCAACTTCTGTGAGTGTATATTTTATAATTAATTCTGATGATTTCCAATAAAACAAGATTTTGTCATGTGATGTCTATAGCTGTCCTGACCGCTGCTCCTCCCCGTCGGTCAAACAGAGGGTGTTTACGAAATTAAAAAAATGCATTACCTGGGAGAGATTATACTGTAGGCTCTCCAGTCTCCATCATTTCTCTTTCTTGGTCCATTGTGTTCAGTTTCAGGACTAGTTAGAGTATCCACACAGGGATGGGTGGATGAGATATTCCATATGGGTCAGCTGGGTTCCACCTGGGGCACAAGCTCTGAGTGGGTTCATAAATAGGCAATTACTGGGGCTCAGCTGGCAGCCCACAATGTCTTTTTTCCACCTGCATTAATTTTTACATTTTCAATTTGAGTGGAAGAGCAGCTGGAGGCTAACTCGATGATGTATTAATAAGGTAAGTTGTGTCTTGTGTGTTTATGAACACTTACGATTTCTGCAGTTAATTTTTTTTAAATAATTTATACAGTTTAATGATTAAACAACTAGCCTCCAGATAATTAACTGTTACCCTTTAAATGAAATCTACCAATGAAAAGAGGTGCAGAGTGAAGCTATGAGTGGAATTTAACACAGAGTTGGCAGAAAGGGTTTACATTATTCTCTTGCACCTTTTTTCACCCATTTACTGCTAAAAAAAAAAAAAAAAACATGTTAACATGTTAACTGCAATGAATACTAACAATCTACTTGCTGAAGATTTAGAAAGTGCTGGTCCCAAAGTGGTGTATGGGTCCAATTTTGACTGGTACTGTATACTATATTTAAGTTCTAATTCTAATGCATGTATTAGTATATAAACATACAGTATGATGGTCTGGGTGCTTTGCTGGGGACACTGTTGGTGACTTAGTCAAAATTGAGGTTATACAAGAGCTGTTTGTCCAAGAAGGAGATTGATGGAATCCTGCACCAAATGACCTAGCCTTGAGGAAAAGCAGACAACAATGACTCGTTTTTGTTTTAGGTTCCTCAGTTTTCATATATTACAACTGTAAATTAAGATTTAGTGACTGTTTAATGTTTCATTCTCAAACCTATTATTATTAGCACATTTTTTAAATAGTTACTGGAGGGGTCCTACCATGCTGAAACCACTAGATGTCACTGAGACCATAATTGTGTTTGTTTGTGTGAAGGTCAAAATTAGAAACAGACTTCATTATCAAACAGATACTTAAACGCACAAATGTTGGCATTTATATATACACACAATATAAATACAGGGGGTTGGACAATGAAACTGAAACGCCTGGTTTTAGACCACAATAATTCATTAGTATGGTGTAGGACCTCCTTTTGCAGTCAATACAGCATCAGTTTATCTTGGGAATGACAGACACAAGTCCTGCACAGTGACCAGAGGGATTTGGAGCCATTCTTCTTAGAGAATAGTGGCCAGGTCACTGCGGGATGCTAGTGGAGGAAAACGTTTCCTGACTCGCTCCTCCAAAAACACCCCAAAGTGGCTCAATAATATTTCGATCTGGTGACTGTGGGGGATGTTCAACTTCACTTTCATGTTCATCAAACCACTCTGTCACCAGTCTTGCTGTGTGTATTGGTGTATTATCATCCTGATACACGACACCTTCAGGATACAATGTTTGAATAGGTCCACACGGTCCTCCAGAATGGTTCGGTAGTCCTTGGCAGTGACGCGCCCGTCTAGCACAAGTATTGGGCCTCGGGAATGTCATGATATTGCAGCCCAAACCATCACTGATCCACCCCCATGCTTCACTCTGGGCATGAACAGTCTGGGTGGTACAGTCGCTTCTTTGAGACTTCTCCACACTGTAACTCTCCCGGATGTGGGAAAAACAGTGAAACTGGACTCGTCAGAGAACAATACATGTTTCAAATTGTCCACAGACCAAGATTTTCACTGCTGGCACCATTGAAACCGACGTTTGGCATTAGCACGAGTGACCAAAGGTTTGACTATAGCAGCCCGGTCATGTACATTGACCCTGTGGAGCTCCAGACGAATAGTTTGGGTGGAAACAGGAGAGTTGAGGTGCACATTTAATTCTGCAGTGAGTTGGGCAGCTGTGGTTTTATGTTTTTTTGGATACAATTCAGGTTAGCACCCGGACATCCCTTTCAGACAGCGTCCTCTTGCGTCCACAGTTACTCTTGTTGGATGTGGTTCGTCCTTCTCGGTGGTATGCTGACATTACCCTAGATACCGTGGCTCTTGATACATCACAAAGACTTGCTGTCTTGGTCACCGATGCGCCAGCAAGACGCTCACCAACAATTTGTCCTCTTTTGAACTCTGATACGTCACCCATAATGTTGTGTGCATTGCAATATTTTAAGCACAACTGTGCTATTACTCTGCTAATTAAACCTGCACGCTCTGCTCTTACTGGTGGAATGTGCAATCAATGAAGACTGGCCACCAGGCTGCTCAAATTTAGCCATGAAACCTCCAACACTAAATTGGTTTCATTGTCCAACCCCTGTATATTACACAGGCACAGTGAATTTTTGCCTTACAAACTAAAATTTTACAAAAAAAAATTGCTTCGGCAGGCAAAACATTTTCGGCATACTGGCAATCAAGATAAAAGCCAAAAAAGACTTTTATGCAAGATTTAGTGATGATATAGCACCATGAGTCTAAAGAGACTTTACAAGGATGGTATCAAGAAAAATGTTTTTAATTGAAAAATAAAAAATGAAACAATCGCTAAAAAAAGCAGTTGGTGCGAGCCCGAGCGATCTTGCTAGAGGGTAAGGACAGCCAGCGACTGCTTTTTTTGGAAAAGATTTCCAAAGCGCACCTACATGACCCAACTGCCTGGATATAAGCCCATGAAAGACAGGCTAAGTTTGTTGCTTTGTGCAAAGGCCAGTGGGGATTCGAAAATCAAACCACTGCTTATTTACCCTTCTGAATCCCCAAGAGTTTTCAAGCAGTACAAGGTAACAAAGAGCAAGCAGAACGTGATGTGGGGGTCTAATCCCAGCGCTTGGGTCATGAGACGCTTGTTTGTTGAATGGATTATCAAGACTGCAGGCCCTGCCATTAAGAAATATTTATTGGAAAATAGTTGGCTATTTGAGGCAATTATTTTTGATGGCTCATGCCCCTGTCCATCTTATAGATTAAGAGGAACTATTACAAAAGCAGTTCAGCTTCATTACCATCCAATGAACCCCCCTCCCTCTGTTATAATTTCAATATTTCAATATTCAATAATTATTTTCAATATTAATATATGATGTTGAAAACAATAAAAAAAAAATACAGAATGAAACAGTAAATAAGAAGGTGTGTTGAAACCTGCGGCACACTTCCAAACAGCAGACAGCCAAAGAGACTTCTGTAAGGGAGGAGGAGAAAGAAGAGGAAATGTGCAAAATTTGCCTAGTGTAAGTGAGAGATTGAAAGGTTTAATGACATTGTCATGGGCCATTATAGGAAAGTGTTAAGACGCTGTGAAAAATAGCAAACTATAGATGGGATCATCGTGCGACTTTCCAGTAATGAACCACAACCAGCCTTGCCAAGCGCCACAGAATGGAAAAAACCTTTGAACGTGTCTGCCAGACATTATAATGGAAGGAGACTCACCTTCCAAACAGTAACCCCTCTCCTCCTCCCCACCTCCTCATCATGTTTCATATGCCAAGAGGAATCATCTTTTATGGACAACAGAAGTTGAATGCCTGTTTATTTAATTTTATTATTTCATATTTTACTTCATTTACATGTCTTTTGAAAATGTTATTGTTTTTATATGCTGTATGATTGTCTGGAATCATATTTTTAATGGTACTGTTTCCATATGGAAAGAAGAAAGCACAATCATTAAAAAAAAAAAAAAGGTTATGTGAGGTTTAATGTCGATTTCGGATTTTATGCCATTTATGTTACGTGTGCGGTATGAAGGGCCACCACGAGATGTTTTAATGGTTACAAGAGCCTTGACGCAGGGGTCAGTGAAAAAGGAGTGGTGAGAGAGCTTGTGACAGGCACGGGAAGACCTTCCCGTTTGGAAGGAAACTCAAAAAATAAAAATAAAGATCCTCTCGGGGGGTCCGCCCTTACCGAGGATTTATTTTAGTGGAAAGGGAGAGTTTGTGCACTTTAACGGAAACTGAGCGCGCACGCTGGACTGGCGCGTGCCGCTCTCTCTCTCTCTCTTTCTCTCGCCTGCGTTTTTAGACAGACAGAGACTGGGTCTTTCAACAGCACACGTTGTCTGTCTTTTCCTTTCTTTTATTTTCTCTCTTTCTTTTTCTCTCTCGCTTTGTCCCTGATACCTTTACCGGTGCTACCTAAATGATCGCACGAAGTGCCGCGGTATCAGGACCCTTAAATAAACACGCCATCAGGTGCAGCGCGTTCACACTGATTGCAGTGTTGCCTGGCAACCACGTGTATAAATGGCCGCGTCTTTGCCTGTTCAGAACTTCGCGTGGTCAGTTCATGCGCGGCTCTGCTCCTCGCGCGACCCGCGTCGGTACAATTTACATGTCTTTTTTTTTTTTTTTTAATGTTTTGATCTTATATGAAAAAACTGATTAAAGAGGTGGCAATTTGATTAAAGTATTGGATTATCCGCATTTACATTTCTTGCTGTGGGAAAATACTTTGTTATATGAAATGTCACCTTGAGAACTGTGAAATTTAGCATGTGGATTAAATATGTATGCCGAAGTACCACTGTATTGCCAAAAAGACTATACGGACTATATTGCCAAGAATATAGTATTCGCTCTTATATACTTATAGTATAGTACAAGTATTCGCTTGCTTGCCTTTGTGTGCACATGAACTTATCATCCGATTCTTAATTCTTTGGGTATAATATGATGTTGCCCCAGCTATAACAGCTTCAAGTCTTCTGGGGAGGCTTTCCACAAGGGTTAGCAGTGTGTTTATGGGAGTTTTTGACCATTCTTCCAGAAGCGCATTTGTGAGGTCAGACACTGATGTTGGACAAGAAGACCTGGCTCGCAGCCACCGCCGTAATTCAGGTTGTGCAGGCCAGTCAAGTTCTTCCACACCAAACTTGCTCTTCCATGCTTTTATGGACAATGCTTTGTGCACTGGTGCGCTGTCATGTTGGAACAGGAAAGGGCCATTCCCAAACTGCTCCCACAAAGTTGGGAGCATGAAATTGTCCAAAACGTCTTGGCATGCTGAAGCATGGAAGTAAAGGGCCGAGCCCAACTCCTGGCCAGTTTCAACATGACTGCAACACACTTATCTGCTCTAAATATCTTTTTTTTTTTTTTTTTTTACTAGTAACATCAGATTAAATCTCATACATGACATAATGTTGTGTGTTGTTCCAGAGTTTATCTTCGAAACAAAACTCGCAGAGGCTTCCAGGCAGCCATTAGGATTAATTACATTTGCGTTCCTGTTCCCTGCAGATGCTCCTGCTTCACCCTCTTTTCAAGGCAGCAGCAATCAAGAACTCAATGTGCTTCTTACACCCTATAATCTGCTCCAGCTTGTTAGGAGGATATTTTCAGAAAGTGAGACTGCACATCGTCAAGCCTTCATAGTGTGGCCTCGCAGCAGCAAGGCCATGTGATGTCTAAATGCTGCCGCCTGTCCAAACTTGTCGATCTTCATGACGTTCGAAAGACACAAAAGGGAAGCAATCAGGGAGGGAGGTGACGGGTTATTAGCGAGTAATCAGTCAGTGGAGAAAATAATTTGAGGATTATGCATGGAAAGGAGTAAGCAACACCTGCTCCATTTAAGGTTTGGGGTATAAAAATTCTATCGAGTAGCAGTCATGGGGAAAATTGAACTGGTTTTACATGGCAGAGTCTAACATGACAAGACATTACTGTTTAAGCAAGCACGGATAATTTATAGAGGATAAGCAATGTCAAATAGAAAACAGGAGTGAAACCAGACAGCGCCCATCTGATAAACCAAAATGTCACTACTGTCTGTTACTACTATTACTACTACTAATACGCATATATTGTAATATTAACATAATTATTATGTTAATATTATGTTAATTATTAATAATTATTGTAATAAAAACATATTATACAATATAATCAATACACTGCCAGCACTGCCCAACTGTGCCCCTTCAATAAAGCCATTTTTTTTGCCTAGTTGTTTAAATTAGATGGTGTGCGTCACTTCGGATAAGGGTGTCTCCCAAATCCCATAAACGTAAATATATCATCATGCAACATGCACAGTCTTCCCAGTATTGTCCACCACAAGCAAGATCAGGATGACACACTTACTAAAGAGGAATGAAAATGTACACATGAAAGTACAGTCACGTGACTCCTATACTGTAGATGCTATGCATTGCAATAGAATGAACGACTCGGGTTAGAAGACTCATGAGAAGAACCACTCAGTTCTGTTTCCTGTCTAATGCACTTACATAGCGTCACGTGACAGAAGAAGAAACGATTCGGACCAGAAGATATGAGAGGTGAGCTGCTCATTCTGTTTATTATAATATGTCCTTAGCTGCATTGTAATATTTTCATTACTGGAACTATAGCCAAACTTTGAGGGTCCGTTTATTGAAAATGTAACATTTATTTTATTTCTGATCATAAACACGAAATGACTCAAAAAAAAAAAAAGATTCGTTCATTTTGATGAATGAGATTCAAAGAACCGAGTCACTAAAATGATCCAAACTTTTCATCACTATGCAAGCTACGAAGCGAACTAGCTTCTAACACTAGGGTGAATCCCAAATCCCTATCTCACCCTTGAACAAGGGCACTACTTGGTGTGTGGAACAAGAGATTTCAAACCCCACATTCTACACTCTCTTCTTTCCGTTTAATGCTATTTGGGATTCAATCCTGGAATAGTTAGTTGGCTGAGGCCATTCCAGGCATAGAGCGAAACTTAATATGAAGCTAAATGATCACAATGCTAACAAATTTGGTAACAGATATTCAATTTCATATATACAAATTATACAAATTGCATATTTCATACTGTCATTCAGAACACTGTTTCTCTCTCTCTCTCTCTCTCTCTCTCTGGCTGTATCAGGCATAATTATAGCAGCATAGTCTCACTCTTAGCTGTGATCCCAAGTATTAAGGCGTGAGCTATCACCTTCTATAAACTGTCTCAAGGTTTCTGACCCCCTGTGCTCTTTTGAAATATGCTGGCAGTCTGTTACCTCATATACACACACGCACATGCACCACTGCCCACAGGAAGGTCATCTCATGTTTCCGATCTCCAGCCAGCTTTTAGAGGTAGATTCCAGTCTGGCTATTAAACTCAACGGGCGTGCCACAGCAGTCTTACATGTTGACTATTATTAGGCTGTTTAGTGTTTATTGTATTTTCCACCCTGGCACTTGCTTTCGACCGCCTGCCTACTGTAATGCCTACTGTTTGCGGCAGCATGCCACCCCTGACATTCATCATTTATTCACACGCTGAACATTAATAGCATATGGCATGCCCACTGGCCGGATATCCTGTACTTGCTTCTCATTCATTAATAAAAATGTCATTTCCCCCTGTGTCTGTCAAATGAGCAAAGTCAAGGTCAATGCACAGTTTTTTCCCGGGGTGTTTTTTAACTGTGTTTACTTCGTGAGCCTCCAGCCTCCGGAGAAGCACCCTTTAGTCTCGTGATATGAGTGGGTGAGCGTGTGGGTGCGAGTGTTAGGCTGTAAGATTTCACCAGCAGTATCCACTATACTGTATATAAAGAATAACAAATGTATATAAATCCATTGACAGGAAACGAAAAGACGACTCGAGAGCAGAAAGGAAATGCTATAAGAGCCAGGAGAAATAGATAGATCGTGTCAGGGTGAAATGTGTAAACAATAGTGACTGTTACTTCTTACAGTGTGATATAAGTGTTGCATGATGTACAGCTCTAAAAAAAGGTTATCCTCCCCAGCGAGGCTCGTGGTCACGTTGACACTCACTATCTCACATTTTCAGACAGTAATCTGTATGCAGATGGCGCTGGGTTTGTGCTCATCACCATGGCGATGGAGCTGGAATATGTATTTGTATGCCGACTGCATGGGGACGACAACAGAAAGGAAGCTAAGCGTCACCGTCTGCGAGCAGGGCTGTCTTCTGTGCATCTTCTCCTTCCAACTGCCTATACCGGTCGAATCGCTCGTGCTGAACAGTAGAAGTGGATGGAATAATGGAGACCTGCTCCAATAAAGCATCACCCACAGACAGCATCTATGGCATCAGCACTGACTGAGGGTTAACCCAGACAAGCACACCTCCCCCTTTGTCACGTCCCCTCTTCTGCCCAACCCCCCTTCACACCCCCGACTTGCTTCTATTTACCTCTCTCTTTTAATCCCTAGCATCGCTCTCTCACTCTCTCGCTCTCTCTCACTCACTCACACACTCTCTCTCTCTCTCCGCTCTATCCTCCTCCTTCACGCTCAGAGCGAGCAGGCTGCCACACGACCCACACTGCCTGCTATGTGATCTCGTGGAAAACATCGTTCCGTGTCTTTCTCTGCTCTTTGATGATGCTGAACCCTTATTTACATTGTGATCTAACAGGCGAGGAAAGATGCCTTCGCAACAACCCTGACTCCTTTTTCTTCCTTATGCTCCCCCCTCCCTTCACCTCATCATCTTCCCCCTGACCCTCTCTTGCCTCCCCTTTCCTTTGCCCCTTTTCCAGACTTCCCTTTCCTCAAACCCCCTGCTCTTCCTTTCATCTTTCACCCCCTCGACAATGTTCTCATGTGTCCGTTGGCTTCAGCCTTTCCTCGCCTTGCTCTCCTCCGCCTTTGTCACTTGGGGTCAAAACTGTCCTTCCAGCTGCATGTGTCCAGACCATCACACTGTGGACTGCACCGGTCGAGGGCTCACTCGGTTACCAGACTCCTTCCCACTGGATACACGGAGACTCATTTTGTCCAATAACTGGATACCTGGGATCCCCTCAGATTTCTTAGTTCTCTACAGTGACCTGGTCTACCTGGACCTTCGGAATAACTCACTGACCAGACTGGAGCCAGGGACACTGACCAGCTCCTCCAGGTTGGTCTACTTGGACCTGGCAAGCAACAATTTAACCGAGATCTCCTCTGGAACTTTCGGAGAATCGCGCAGCCTGATCAAGCTCCGACTGGGTAACAACCCCTATCTGAGCATGGTTAGCGAGGGTGCCTTTTCAGGCCTCACTTCTTTACGAGAGCTGGAGTTGGAGAAGAATGGACTTTCTGGCCTGGACGTCAGAGTGCTGAGCCAGCTGCCTTCCTTAAGAGTAATACGTCTGGAGGGAAACCCCTGGGTGTGCAACTGTCATTTTGCCAAACTGTTCTTCTGGTTGAGTGAAAATCGCCACAAGCTCTCAACAGGTAAGCTTCATGTTGTGTATTGACAGAAATCGTATGTACTATGTACGCAAGATCCGGTTTGAATTCTCACAATGAATCTACAGCCTTAGTGCTGCACTTGCCTCGGAGAACATTAAACATCTAATTTACAAATTACTACTTTCATGTGGAACTTTGATGGCCAAAACATCTGTTATGAGCAACCCTAAGGCTACTTGATTTTCACTCATCAGATCCAGGTGCTATTCGGTTCCGTTCATGTTGACAGAGTTCCCAGTGAACATCTCTAAAAGATAAGACAACTGACATGACATACCACTGACTAGACGATTCCTGAATAATACATGAGAATGACAAAGAGACTAGCGCAGCAGACGATTACAACATGGTACATTTTCATTCATGTGTATACAGTAATTCACCAAATATACGGTGTACATTAATACAAATGCCCATGGCTGTTTTTCTCTTTAGTCTTCTTCTAATTTGACATTTAATACATAAAACATATGGGAACGTCTGAACCCGATGCTGCCGTAGACATGAAATCCCAGTTTGTTGATCACCGGTTGCATCTAATTAAGGTCAGGCGATATCAGGTGTGGGTTCGAGATCTTTCTTAGAGATGTTTCTTAGAGATGACCTGACAAAATAGACATTGTGTAAAGGGATGACGAATGGCATTCACTTTCTTTGCTTTTCTTTCTCCATGTTGGTCCTTTAACTCCCTGCATGAAGTGTGGATTACATAATCCAACGACCACAATCACGTATGTGGAATCAGTGTTGCATACAGTTAAAAAGATCTGATTTCATATTGCAATAGTTTTTAAATTAATGTGTGCCAGGGCTATATTTGCATACAGTATTAACTTCATTAACTACTTTGTTCATTTGTAATTTATTGTAAACACACACTGTCAGTATAATTCAGACAATTTGTTCTTTCATTTAAACAAATCTTGATATTTTTTCTGTATTATTTTCTTATTCCATCGTTTACTTTTAACAGATCCATGATTTCCACCAACTATTAATAGTATACATGGCGTTCGAGTCAAACCGGGACTTTGGATTGTACAAAAGGAGCGTAAAAACTACGCTCTCTATATTATACATTATGTGTATAAATTATATACTGTGTATTATTTCTCTATATACAGTAATCCAACCCCCAGCTACACTAATGCACTTATCCCAGTAGTTGCTGTTTGCTTAGTGCTGGCTTAATGTCTGAAATGGCCCAAACATGGAAATCACTTCTAGGGAGGTCATGACTGTACGAGGGATGTGGCAATAACTCCCAGCCGAGTTCCTGTAATGTTCAATCGGTGTTTTTCGTCAACAAATTGTCCATCAATTTTCAATTGTTCAAGTGTTCTAACAGCTTGAATACTCATAGGAACACGTACAGTGACATCCCAGAAACTCCTTTAATGGCATGTGGAAAACAGCTTGGAGTGAGGTCAGGACTGTAAAGGGAATGATTTAATCACTCCCAGCTAAATTCCTGTAATGTGCAAGTGGTGCAGTTAGCGGACTTAAAAAAAAAAAAATTCTGAATGCGTTCCACTCCCTGATTGTTCACAAGAATAACTGCAGTGAGCTCTGAGTCACCTCGGCCGGGATCGTCACGCATGGACCATACGGCCTTCTTTAAAACGCTGGCACCGTTCAGATGTTTTACTGCGGCTAAGAGTCTCATTACTGTATTACTTGAAGTCTTCTGTAAATGTCACCAGTTTCACACCTTCACCCACGGGAGATTTCATTACTAGTTCCCTCGTAAATGTTAATGAAAATGTCAGCTAAAATATAGATAAAGATATCTGACTGAACAATTTATGCTCTATGAACATTGTTACAGTAAAGCCACTGTAGATACGTGCAGTAGCAACGCTATATGAGATCCTGCAGTGTACAGGTTCTTTGATCTCGAGCTTTAATCTTCACTTTTTTTTTCTTTTCTTTTTTTTTAACCTTTTTTGCTTAAAATCATTTGGATTCACTCCCAAACTGATGCCGCTTGCTATTCCTAACACTAGCACTAGACAGAGAGGTAACACTTAAACACTCAGTAGATGTGTGAGTTCTTTGCGTATAAGAAGACGAGACACACACTGTGTGTGGGAAAGTTGTTGTGGTATAGGAGTCCCTTTCCATTACCAGGATTACTATAAGGCACCATATACTGTATGGTCCGACATCATGTGAAAGAACATCAAAGCTGCATAAATAGTATACAGTAAGTAAATGTTGATTTAATCAGCCCAGATGATTTAATTCACCCTCTTAATGTCATTTGATCACAAATTACTTATTTAAAAGAAAAAGAAAGAAATCCTTTGTTAGGTGCAGACAAACCTTAGTAATTAACAACTGGGAGTTGCATTCAGAGCTGAGTTATGCGCACAAAGTCAGGATTAAATCCAATAATTTTTTTAAAATTCATATCATAACTGTAACAGCAGATCTAAGCTCTATTCAAAGACTTACGCGAGACCTGCACACATTACGATTTCATTACTTTGATTTAGAATCTTGCAGCTATTATAAGTGTTACTCTCAATAGAAAGAAAAGAAAAAGCCACATAATAGGGTGCACTATATTACGTGCTATTTTATAAGCTGTTTTATAACGCTCTTTCCAGCTGTGGCTTGTTCCGTGATTTTTATTACTGGAATAAAAAGAAGCTTTTTGGCTGTGTTACTCAATATTCATTTATTGTTTGCAAAAGTCTTGTATAAAAGCACTAAAACCCACAGTTGAGCTGTTGGACTGAATATCAGCTGTTGTTAATCACAGGTTTTTGTACCGGATGACCTTCCCATTGTATCCATGCTTGGGACCGGTACTGCATCCAGTGATTGGGGATGTTGTGCTGAATATCAGTATGGCTATCATTCACTGCGGCATTTAGCCTGCAACCTCATACTGTACCTACAGTAGGGCCAAATCCTCTCTCAAATCCTAACGCTGCTGACGTTCACTACGACTGTGCTTGTGCCTGGTGAATAGTATTTAATAGGCTAAATCTAAATTTAGTTTAAATGATAAAAAGCATAAAAAATGACTAACGAATCATATATTTTTCCTGATTTGTATACAGCTGAATATTAATAAGTCTGTTTAGCTTACTAAATAAGACTGATCAGAAACTAAAATTTACCTTCTTGTGAAGTCAATCATAGTGTGACATAGAGTTTTAAACTGTCTACAGCTATTACAGTACATTCAGATGCTGCACTGTGAGCTGGCTTAATTTTTTTTTTTTTTTTTTTGGAGAAAATGGTAGTTGACACGCCAGTGTCAGTCAGCTCAACATTTACAGGATACTTTTGCCAATGTGGGCAACTATTTAAGGCGGCACAAGGAGGTGATCTGCTTAGCTCTTTGAGTGTAAATAAATGCATATTTGCCCACTCCCTGGACATTTCTATTTAAATTCTATTTCAATTTCTACAACTAAAATTTTCTTATTTATTTATTTATTTATTTATTTATTTATTTTTGTACAAGTTTTTTTATATTTTATATTTGGTTCTTATCTTCTACAGCAAAAGTTTTTTAGCCATAGCTTCATATTTTCATGTTGTTTAGGACATTATAAAAATATTATATTTGAAATACTATTCTTTAATCCTAAACAACTGTTATCTCTAACTATCATTCATTTATAAAATAACATTGAAATATTGAGCCTAACAATGTCTGGGGATAAAAAACGATGAAATATAAGAAAAAAATACTAATACTTTCCGTTCAAAAGACCAGTATTTTTTTTTTTCCAATGCTGTGCTAGTCTAACCAAAAAGGAATCCATACTCATTTGTGTAATGCCAGATAGTATATATAATATGATATGCAATTGTATAACAGAAAAGATGTTTCAGGCAGCATGGCGGCTTAGTGATTAGCACTGTCGTGTTAGCATTGTCGTATTGCACCTCCAGGGTCGGGGTTCGATTCCCACCTCAGGTCTGTGTGTGTGGAGTTTGCATGTTCTCCCCGTGCTTTTCTCCCAGAGTTCAAAGACATGCAGATTATTGGCTAATTGGCATCCCAAATTGCTCATAGTGTATGAATGAGCGTGTGCTTGTGCCATGCAATGGATTGGCATCCTGTTCAGGGTGTAACCCACCTCATGCCCCAAGTCTCCTGGGATTTTTTGTAGTTGTTGTTTTGCAGTGAGTTTTATTCAAGCAATCTGAGTTTTCTTCGCTAAAACCTTTAAATCAAGTAGTCAATAGTTGTTATAGAGCTGCAATCCTTAATTTAAGAAGGCATACTGTATGAGTAACCAATACTCTCTCCACATTTCTACTACAGTATTATTGAGGATCTGTATCTTCATCTTCATCTCATAACTTCAGCTAATTTTGTCAAATCATACCTAATATTCTGTTAATTCATAAGTAATATTAATTCATAAGGAACTAAAACTAGGAAAGGTTTGACATTACAAGAGGCAAGTTTGGCAAATCAAATAAAATCATCAATTTCGGTCTGTGTAGGAAATTGGTGGTATTGGTGATGATAGTCCAGTGGTGGTACAGGGGTGACAGTGCAAACCATTAAACCTACTATGTCCAAAATGCATTTTTATTATAGCAAACTAGTGTCTGTGCTGAAACTGGAGACTCATTCCATAAAAGCTCCAAAAGACTAAGGACCCACCAAATTAGATCCAAACAGCGGGCGTGTCTGCCAGTGTGGAACTACTCACAAAATCAGGCTACTTTTAAACTGAAAGAGCAAAGGTTTCTAGATTGCCATCCTGAGATTTGACTTACTGCTTGCTATCGTGTTAGATACACAGATGAGCCATAACATTAATACGCAAAACATTAAGCCCAATATCATGAACGTAGGTTCTGTGCCACGGGGCAGCACTGGCCCCTCAGGACATGCCTCCACGAGATCTCGAGGGTGTCTGGCAGTGGGCCATTTGTCTCCTGAGCCTCATAAGCAGTTTGCGCTGACAGACTAGCCTGAGTTGCCCATGACGGTTTACTGGTTTATAATTTATAATAAATGTTATTCAATTCATATGGTAGTGGTGTTAGTATTGGGGTTGATTGGTGTATATAACAATAAGGTCTATTTGTGTGTCCATGTATGATTTGCATATTTTGAGTGTAGCTGCTGTTTAAGACATTTGCAATCTTCCATGAAATACCTAAGACTGAAAGAGTGGAGCTGAGTGGATGGCCACGTGATAAAGGAGGCTAAGGTCACTAAGTCTCTTGTGTATGGAAAAGCCCTTCTTGTTGGACTGACTCACACACAGTGACTGCACCACTCCATAATATTGTCTGACGTCTGTAAAAGGAAGTATGTCAATCACACTGGCATTCTAGGTTGTCATTTAAGGATGCTTAAGGCATAAAGACATATAATGAGACTTTTTGTCATTATCCCTTCAACTGACTGGTACTAAAATATTTACCTGAAATGGTTATGAAATTAGATGTACTTATAATATTTTCAGTGAAAAAATAAACAGAAAGGTATGTGTCGCTTTAACCAAGAAATATATATTTTTAGAAACATTGCATTACATCTGGAATACCTTCTTATATAGTACCATATGCTGGTTTTAAAATAATCAGCACAATTAATTCATGAATCAAACACATTTGTTTTTGCTGTTATAGGAAAATAATAAGGGGGGGGGTCTGATTCAGGCCATTAATGATACCAGCATGAAGTTGATTATTTTCCTACAACAATACACAGCAGAGTATTTTATTCATTTTAAACAACAATGGCCCAATATTTCATGAGAACTCTTGCTTTAACTATTTAAAATTGCATATAAGTAAGTAAGGTTATATAATGTTTTAGTAGAGGTGACCCGTGTCCACGGGGTTTACATTAAAACAGATAGAAACAGTTGTCCCCTCTCTAGACTCTTTTTTCCCCCCCATCTGTCTGTCCACTTTCCTGTGTCACAAATGTAAAGTTTGTAAAATTAGTTTTACCCCTAAAGCAGTAACACTGGAGGGTCCTTCTAAAAATACTACTTGAACATCTATCCACAGAACGGTCTACCGCTTTATTCTGTGTACAGGGTCGCGGGAGGCCTG
This sequence comes from Clarias macrocephalus, assembly GCA_011419295.1. Classification (NCBI taxonomy): domain Eukaryota; kingdom Metazoa; phylum Chordata; class Actinopteri; order Siluriformes; family Clariidae; genus Clarias; species Clarias macrocephalus. The sequence goes on along the minus strand of JAAGKR010004884.1, from coordinate 3,719 downwards.
GAGTCTATCCCAGGAGACACAAGGCAGGGTACAACCTGGATGGGGGGGCCAATCCATCACTGGGGACCAGTGTTGGGGGATGTTACTTTTTAAAGTAACTAATTACGTTACAAAATTACTGTCATTAAAAAGTAATCAGTTAAATTACAGCATTACCTTCTGATAAAAGTAACTAGTTCGAGTATGTTTCCATTGCAGGAAATGAAAACTCCTTTGTGATTCCTCATGCATGTTGTTGTAGTCAAGACCTTGATAAATATTCTACCATCATCACTCAGCGATGTTTGGCCCATAATCTGTTAACTACTAACAGCAGGAATAACAGAAGGGGGCGGGTTATCGGTGGCGGGGGCGGGGCTTTTAGGACGACTTTCACACACACGCACTAATGGAATCGCTGCTGTCTGCCTCACGGATTACATAAATTGTCTGAATAACAGATTACATTTTTGAAAATATAACTAAATAACTGAGTACTTAAATGGTGGACCTGACACATTAGATTACTCATTACATCAAAAAAGTAATCCAAGCACTTTGTAACTCGTTACACCCAACACTGCTGGGGCATATAGACACACTCACAGGCTCATTCACACACTACGTTTTAGCCTAATCTGCATGTCTTTGGACTGTGGGAGGAAACCAAAGTACCCGAAGGAAACCCACCAAGAACATGCAAACTCCATGCACACAGAGGTGGGAATCGAACCTGGCTGGGAATTCCCTGGAGGTGTAAGGTGACAGCGCTAACCACAAAGCCACTCTACCGCGTTCACCATAGGTTGTCACGATATGATGCGATATTTGAACCAGTCCTTTAATTCAATGAGCAAAGAACAGTGAACAGTCATTATGATTGTGCAAACTTGGTTGGAAGGTTGTGAGTTCAAATACCACCATTGCCTGTCTACCAATGTTCAGCTCTTGATCAAATGAGGATGGGTTCCCTGTTGAGTCTGGTTCCTCTCAAGGTTTCTTCTTACTGCCATCTCAGGGAGGTTTTCCTTGCCACCGTCGCCCTCAACTTGCTGCTCAGATCATTTTGATTCATACACATTCACATTTCATACAAGCTTCTATAATTCAATCTTCTTTTGATTGTGTAAAACTACTTTGCGACAATGACAATTGTTAAAAGCGCAATACAAATAGAATTGAATTGAATCAAATTGAATCAAGTCGGGGCGTCACCTTGCACCTCCAGGGTCCGGGTTCGATTCCTGGCCAGGCTCGATTCCCGTCCTAGTGTGCATGGAGTTTGGATGTTCTCCCCGTGCTTGGTGGGTTTCCTCCGGGTTCTCCGGTTTCCTCCCACAGTCCAAAGACATGTATATTAGGCTAACTGGTGTTCACAAATTGCCCATAATATGGGAATGACTGAGTGAGTGAGTGTATTTGTGTGGCTGCTTGGCGATGGATTGGCACCCTGTCCAGGGTGTACCGCGCCTCGTGCCCTAAGCCTCCTGGGATAGGCTCCAGGCCCCCCCACGACCCTGAATACAGGATAAAGCGGTATAGAAGATGAGTGCGTGAGTGAATCAAGTCCCTTAACCCTTCGACTGCTTGGTTGTGTAAATGTGACAAATACTGTACAAGTCACTCTTCATAAGGACACCTGTCGAGCACCGTACAAATCTGTGATTTGCCTTGCAGCCTGAATTAATGTCTGAGTCTAACCAACCTGATTTGAGAATTCAGAGCACTGATCCTCATCCTGCTAAAGAGGATCGCGGTCTGCTCCTAAATGCTGAACATTTCCTGCTCATTTGTACTCTTTGTTCTGTGACTGTACTCTGTTCTCATTCAATCCAGGGTTTCAACAAGGTTTCAAATCCTGCAGACTGAACTGGATATTGTACAACATGATTTTCGGTACCTCAGCCATTTGGTGTTCAGCACTGCATTCTGTGGGTTGCGCTCACAAAGGATTTTATTACTGCTAGCATTCCTGTAAGAACTGCTTGTTCTTCCTGAGGTGGCGGCGGCTCACAGTTTTAAAATCCGCAACAATCATCTCAACTCTTTACCGCAGTAAAACTTTCAAATTCTTCGAGGCGTTCTTTGCTGCTCTTAGCATCCTCCACACTGTGTGGGGGTTCTGTATGCTCACGCATCCATTTCCTGCCAGATCTTCAACTGCTTCGGGAATCGGAAACTTTTTTTTCCCTTATGCCGCTGATTAAATATGTTTTACTAAAGATTAGCATTTGCACAGATTTGAAAGGAAAAGGTTTGCCTGGACAGGCTTTGAAACACGAAGAACCCGCTATTGACAACATTCTTTAAACTCATCGCTGTGTTTTTTTTTTTTCCCCCTGAGAGAGTGGATTTCAGTGTGAATGTGATTCATCAGTTAAATGTCTGGCAGTGTGGATATGTTACGCAGGAGATGCTCCACTTTTAAATCAGCTGTTATTGTTGAAAGGAGATTAAAGTAATTTCCCTTGAAACAGAGTCCAACCTAGGAAATTTTTGCAAATGACAACAGAATAAAAAACCCCACACAAAATCTCACCCACATCTTACTGCTGTGTAATGTCTAACTGATTCATACAGTAGTGATATTATTTAAAATAATATCACTAAAAAACGGCATGTGTAGTAGGCAATAATTATATACTGTAATGTATTTATAGTACATTCTGTACTGTAATTATACTCTAAGGCTCTTTCTCACCTGAACCTATAATAAATGTGTGTGAGCGCATCAGCTCTTAGTACAAAGCTGCTGCGATGAAGGATTTTCCTCTGAATCAATCTGTTTATAATAAATACAGTGTTGAAACCTTTCCTATGTAATTAGATGCAATTTACCAAGTTGCAGTTGTTTATGCCATTAGATAATATGAATATATTCCTGTACGTATTTAAATGCCTTTGGTTTTCGGCATTCTGTAATAAATTTTTAATTCTCTGAGAGTATTGAAAAATAAACATTTTCTTTATTTATGTATATAAATAAATATTATTATAATATTGTATTATTATTATTATTATTATTATATTGTAATTATCAATAGTGGTATTTGAAATTACAACCTTATAAAATCATATTATACATGTGATATTATAATATTGATTATTAATAAATAATATAATATTCTATAATATTAATATATTATACAATATTCCCTGATACGCTAAGGCATTTATCCCAATGTTTCACTAGTGCATGGATACCATCACGGTAGAAAGATTTCTCAGGACACTGGAGCCATGATCAGACTGCCTGGTTCAAGTCTAAAACGCTGGCCTCCCAGGAACTCCTTTAATGGTCTAAACAAGTGGAAATGGCTTGGAGTGAGGAGTGAGCCAGGGATAGTAAGGGGATGTGGCGATAACTCCCAGTCAAGTTCCTGGAATGATTGTGTGTACAGTTCACACAGACAGATGTGTCTCTTGCTCAAGTTGGTGACAAGTTATCTGTCAACTTTTAAGGATCAGACATGCCACTCTCTGAATGTTCAGAGAAGGAACGAATGCAGTGGGCTCCGAGCCACTTCGTCAGTCACGGCCCGCTTTAAAACTGTTGCACTATTTAGATGTTTTAATGTAGTTAAGAGTTTCATCACCGTACTGTGCTTGAAGGCTTCTGGCATCCTGGAAACAGAGAAGAATCAGAAACTTGATCTAAAATAAACTGATAATAGTCAGAAAATAAAATCTTGAACCTTATATCAACTATGTTGTAAAGAGTTTTTGTTGTTATTATTATT
>JAAGKR010004883.1:46189-56307 GCA_011419295.1 Clarias macrocephalus | reverse complement strand
TGTGTGTGTGTGTGTGTGTTGGTTTGTGTATGTCTTTGTTTTTATGTATGTTTTTGTATGTCTGTTTGTTTGTTTGGGTGTGTGCGTTTTTTGTGTGTATGTGTGTTTGTGTGTGTGTGTGTGTGTGTGTGTGTGTGTGTGTGTGTGTGTGTGTGTGTGTGTCTGTGTGTGTTTGTCAGTGTGTGTGTTTTTTCGTGCGTCTATGTATTTATTTATATATATTACTTTATTGATTCATATATATTATAGATATATTCATTTATGTATATCTATCATTTATATGTATATTTATATCTTTTATATATCTTTATTTCTAAATATGCATGCATCTCTGTGTGTCTTGGCTTGTGTGTGTGTGTGTGTGTGTGTGTGTGTGTGTGTGTGTGTGTGTGTGTTTTGTGTGTAAATTTAGAAATCACTACTTTCTTTTTTTATTTGCGTTTTCCATATTGTCCCAACTTTTTCTGATTTGGGGCTGTATATACTGTATTCTTTATATATAAAATTTATGTATAGCTATAATTTATATGTATATTTATTATTATATCATAAGTATATATTTATATACAGTAAATAAGCATGCATCTCTGTTTATGTGTCTGTGTGTCTTTGTGTGCGTATGTGTTTGTTTGTGTGTATGTGTGTTTTTCATGTCTGTGTGTGTGTGTGTGTGTGTGTGTGTGTGTGTGTGTGTGTGTGTGTGTGTGTGTGTGTGGTGTGCGTGTGTGTGTGTGTGTGTGTTCGTGTATGTATATTTATTTATATTTATTCGTGTTTGTTTTTATGTGTGTATTTGTTTGTTCATATATATGTTTATATTTATTTATAAATATGCATGCACCACAGTTTGTGTGTCTGTTTACTGTATGTGTGTGTTTTTGTGTGAGTTTGTGTTTGTTTTGTTTGTGTGTGTGTTGTGTGTGTATGTTTATTTGTGTATGCATTATATGTGTATGTTTATATATGCATGCATCTCTGATTATGTCTGTGCTTGTGTGTTTATGTATGTGTGTGTGTTTGTGTGTACATGTTTCTGTGTGTGTGTGTATTTTTATTTGTATATTTATTTACATATTTTATTTATATATTAAATGTATATATATATATATATATATATATATATATATATAATTCTTATGTATGTATGTATGTGTGTATATGTATATGTGTGTGTGTGTTATTTATATATTTTATTCATATATTTATATGTATATTTATCTTTAATTTAAATTTTTGTGTGTTCGAGTCTTTGTGTTTGAGTTTATAACTTTTTTGTGTATCTATAAATTTATAAATGTATATATATACAGGGTGGGCCATTTATATGGATACACCTTAATAAAATGGGAATGGTTGGTGATATTAACGTCCTGTTTGTGGCACATTAGTATATGTGAGGGGGCAAACTTTTCAAGATGGGTGGTGACAATGGTGGCCATTTGGAAGTCGGCCATCTTGGATCCAACTTTTGTTTTTTCAATAGGAAGAGGGTCACATCTAACGTATTGGGAATTTCACAAGAAAAACAATGGTGTGCTTGGTTTTAACATAACTTTATTCTTTCATGAGTTATTTACAAGTTTCTGACCACTTATAAAATGTGTTCAATGTGCTGCCCATTGTGATGGATTGTCGATGCAACCCTCTTCTCCCACTCTTCACACACTGATAGCAACACCGCAGGAGAAATGCCAGCACAGGCTTCCAGTATCCGTAGTTTCAGGGCTGCACATCTCATATCTTCATACCATAGACAATTGCCAAGGTCTTATATATATATATATATATATATATATATATATATATATATATATATATATATATATATATATATATATATATAGTATAATTTTTTTTTTATTTATACTGTTATATATACTGTATACATTAATTTATGTATATTGATTATTCATTTGTATTCTTATTCATATATGTTACAATATACATAAATGTATATTTGCTTGTATATGTGTGATGTGTGTATGTATGTGTGTATTAATTTATATGTCTGTGTGTGTGTCTGTCTGTCTCTCTCTCTCTCTCTCTCTCTCTCTCTCTCTCTCTCTGTGTTTGTGTGTGTGTGTACAGTATGTGTGTTGCCAATATTGGGCCATTGATCAAAGCCCTCAACTGCTCATATCTATAGAGATCAATTTCAAGTACCCTTAATAAGGATGCCTTTCACATGCTGTAAAAGTTATTGTTTTTGGCAAACAATTAGAGTTTTTTTTTTTTTTGCTGGTTGCTTATGAAATCAAATTTTTACAGAATAAATATCAGTTCTACTAGTACTGTGAGTATTAAGACAACTTTCATCTTCTATACCGCCTATCCCTGGAGACTTTGGGCACAGGGTGCCACTCCATCTCAGGGCGCGAACACAAAAAAACAGGCAATTTAGGCACACCAATTAACCTAACCTGCATGTGTTTTGACGGTAGGAGGAAACCCGACAACCACTGGGAGAACATGCAATTTTCACGCGCACAGACCCGAGGCGGGAATCAAACACTCAACACTGGATGTGCGAGGTCACGGTGCTAACTACTACGCCACTGTGTCGCCTATTAAGACAACATATGCCATGTATCCTAGTTCTCAACTGGTTTGTGCACAGGGACATCAAGTTCTCTTCTCTCTTACTGAAGAGTTGTGCTAATTAGAATCAGCTGGTTTAGGTAATCGATAGAACAAGTATGTGATAGGACTTCTGCAGAAAAATATCAAAAACTAAGGAATTATCAAATGAATTGCAAACTTCAGGAAGCAATGAAGCAGGCATGGATTGACATGGATTTTGTTGAATAAAATAAGTCATTATTATTATTATTATTATAGTATTATATTTGATTATCATTATATTATTATTATTTAGATTTTTTTAAATTTGAGAACATCATTAAAACATTGAAATTCACTTTTGAATTAATACTTTTGGCCACTACTGTTGGTTTTGATATTGTTAGCATCGAGCTGATCTTCATATGAAACAGGGATTTCGTAATAGTTATTTTTCTCCCTATCTTTCTGCTTTCTAGCATTGTCTTGTTAGCAATGTTGCCGGCTTTACATTTTGTAGATGTGCTGACCCTTACCTTGTGTTACATGCCCTTGATTTTAACACTTATATTCTGCTGGGTGTCTCCAAACACTTCCATTTAAACATCATTTCAAAATCAAAAGGATATTGGCAGGTTTTAAAATACTCAGATATTTAATGTCCTTTAAAAGTTTACATACATAGGGACATCATATACAGTAGAACAATTTTTCAGCAGTTATAAGAGCATCTCTGGCTTATTGTTTAAAATCAGAATGCTCTAATGTTTCTTTATATCTTTTCAAAGTCCTTATCTTAAACTCAGCAGAGTTTTTTGTTTGTTTGTTTGTTTGTTTGTTTGTTTGTTTGTTTGTTTTTTTGGGGACACCCTATGTAAGGGGAAGTGATCTACATTTTGCCCGATTACACTTAATAGGAATGCTCAGCAAAGTCTGTGTTTTTTTCAGATAAGGAGTCGGGAGAACGCTTATCCAGACTGGTAGAGGAGGCCTGTATGCTCCTGGCTGATTACAGCAGATGCCTGGCAGACAAGATCGATGACCGGCTACTCGCACTTTTTCTGCAGAGTCAGCGGGATGGCCTGGCCAAGAATGAGCAGAAACTAGAAGTGTGTAAACTCCCCCATTTTTCTTACGCATACTGTACTTAGCAAACTCTTTGTTGAAATCTTTTGTTTGACTTTTCTTGTCCACTAGAGGGCAGCACCAACTAATGCAAGACCAAGCAGGAAACTAAACTTTTCTTTCACTCATGTTTGGTTAAAGTCAACCGGAACAATCCAGCGTGATCCTTATGCAGAGTTTTCAGCTCTGGCGTACATCATGATGAGCAGCAGGAACCAAACACCAATATGATTCAGTCATGTTTTACGGAAAAATATTAAGTGCTAATTATAACAGTAATGTAATTTAACAGCTACAGACTACAAACACTGCCTGCATTTTTCTTTGTCTTTTTTTTTTTTTTTTTTTTTTTACATGCAGTGGTTTTCAGTTATCTTTAAACTTTAGCTTTAATTTATATCATTTGCAGACTTATAAACATTAACTATGTCTCGTAAATTGGACACCTATAGACAAACCATTTTCTGCACTTGATCCAGTCCAAAGGTATGCCTGTGCAAGGAGATTTTAATGCCAGTGACTTAAACAAAGCTTTTGATCCACTCTAGATGGATGGTAAGAAGTAGAATTGACCTAATGAAGTTGCTTAAGCATTCATGTTTGTTAGAAATTACATAATATGCCTGTTGTTATTCCTCAGTAAAATCCCATTGACTGGGAATAACAGCACAAGACATAAAAGTTTTCACCTTTGTTTCTGCGTTCATCTTCATTGAATGTCGATATCAATCACAGGCCCAACAGCACTGAACACAGATTACAATTGCAGACCAGACACCAAAGTTTGCATGACCATTTTCTCTTATTGACTCTGTAATTTAAGGACTACACACTTTGTTCAGTCAGATGTAAAATTTATTGATTGGCCTCAATAGTTTTGTTCTTATTGACGTGTAAACTTGAACATTTGGTATTTTGGTTAAACTCTCAGTCTAACATACAGTATCAGTCTTGAATTTGATTTAAACTGCAACATCCTGCCCAATCACAGACTGAGTTCAACCATTATAAAATTCCTCTTTAACCTCAGGTGACAGGTATAACTACAAATTAATAAGATGACCTTGGTGTATTAATAATTTGAGAGTTATGTGATTAACTCTCCAAACTTTACCCACAGGTCTCAGAAGGTCTTCATCCGTACAGAGCCATGAAAATAAATATACAGTTTACAGTTGTTTGTGTACTACAGTAAGTGTATTTTCTATAGAGTTTATTTGGGTTAATTTTAATTTTAATTTTAATTTTAGCAATTTTTTGTTTTAATTTTGCACTCATCATTACAGATCGTTTAATATAAGGATATGTCTAATTGTGTCAACAGCCAGAATGTTGGAAAAGTTATCCTTTTCTTTTACTAGCTCTATTTCTAGCAAGTGCTATACAGATTTTATTGTTAATTGGCAACAAACCACAATAGTAATTAATTTGAATGGTAGTGTGTCTGATATGTGTGTAATGTTTACTTACTTAAATGTAGAAATTTAAAAAAAAATTAACGAATACTAATTAATTATTTAAATGTCTAATTAAAGTTACCTTAAAGATGAAGATAAAGAGGTTTTCAAATTACAAATTTTATTAGTAAACTAATATAATACTAATTACAAAAAAGGGTTAGACTATACATCTTACATATATCTTAATACATTGAATGCATATAATAATGAATACAAATACAGTAAATATACTTAAAAATTTATAATTTTTTAAATAAAAGTTATATTTAGGAACAATCATATTTGTTGTGTATATTTTAGGAGTACAAGCGCAAACTGGCACAAGTTACCCAGGTACGGAAGGAGCTCCGATCTCGACTCAACAACTTCCCGGATCTATCTCGGCTTCCGAACGTAACAGGCGCCCACGTGCGCTTGCCCTCATCTGGTGACCTCTACAGCCCTTCTGACTGAGCTGGACTTCTGAGCCATCTTTCTATTTGTACCATCATCATGAGCTCAGTCCTGACACATTGATTTTCATGTCCATTACCCTGTCATACTATTAGTATGTGGTTATGTGTCCTGAAATAGATCTAGGGTTTTATTGAGTGGCTTAACCTCTTTGAAGCCTCAACTCGACACATGGTTTTTGCAAACGTTATATAAGCCATGTTTTAAAAAGCTCACTCATAACTTGTCACCTTCACTCAGCCTCGAACAAAGGCTTTACACAGAAAACTCTCCACTTGAGTCAGTGGCCTGCCATAAGTTTGGGATCGACGTCACATATTTTAAATTGCTAAGTCGGATGTCTTTTGTTTTTTTTTTTAACTGCTAGCTTAAACTAAATTGAAGTCCGATCATGAGTTGAGTTGTGTTGTTGTTTTGAACTACACTTGGCCCGATCTTCTGTAATATAGCCAGTAGATTTATTTTCTGCTTTTCAAAGCACAAACTGCTAGAACTGCCCAGTAGTACTTAAAATTTGCTGTGATACTATTTTTGTATATATATGTAGTGAATTTAAGTGAATTCACTGGAGGGTACACATACCTTGTGGAAAAACCAATGCATTTGCAGTATCTTATAATCAACTGAAGTATTCTGATTCTGATTCTGATGTAAGGAATTTATAAATGCTGTAGTTAAAACATTTATTTTAAAATACTGCACGTGGATGGCTGCAGATATTTATTTATTTATTTTAAAGTTTAGTTCTCAGTTTAGCATTATTACACTAATGATGCAGAAAAAGCATGTAATGTGGGTTTTTTCCCCCCAGATTTTCTCCCTAATTTAGTCATGTCCAATTCCTCCCCGTCACTAGGGGGCTCCCACATTAAGGCTACTACTACCACTCAGCCGGGAGGGCCGAAGACGATCACGTGTTTCCTCCAAACCACGTGACGCCAGCCGACCGCATCTTTTCTAACTGCTCGCTCACGCACTGTTGGGGGCGGTGTAACACACTCGAAGGACAGCGCTATCCACTCCTTCCGCTTGCGTGAGCTCACAGACGGCCCTGATTGGCTGAAGTGATTAATGTGGGAGCACTAAGTACCTCTCAGGTTACAGTATCAATCGAACTCGCAATCTCCGGATGATAGGGCGGGAACATTACGACTGCGCCACTCAATGTGTTCGCAATGTGGTTATTTTAAGCATTTGAGTCATTTTACTGTGATCACAATGTAATGTGAAGGTCATCTGCAACATCCATAGAATCATTGTTACCCGTCTACAAAAGGTCCCTTTAACGTTCCTTTTGTTTAGATTCCGTTTATTAGATAGATACGTTCAACTGAAGTTATGAACGATATGCCAATTGTGCATCTAAATGCAGTTATCATTAACCAAAGAGCCATTCTGTTACTGTAGCTTTCTGTTGCAAATGCACCCCAAAGATTTCTTTTGGAAATGGCTCTACAATATTCTTTTTGTCAGGAGATTGTTGACTGGAGCGTTACTTTTGTGTGCGTGTTTACTGTATAATAATGTCTTTGTCCATCATCTGGACCTGCAAAATGATTGTCTGTGTAATCACAAGTTATAACGTATTTGCGTATATATAACAGCAGTGCTGTGCAAAAAAAAAAAAGTCTTGAACCAACTCCCATTTCTTTGTATTCTTTTGTATTTTCTTTCCAAAGAGCCAGACTTTCTTGTATTTTAATCTAGTTTTGAAGACTAATTCTCCAGGATTTTTTTTGAACTCTTTCTAACATAGTGACCTATGAAACATTTAATCATTAAAAAAAAAAAAAAAAAGCATCTAACGTAAGGGAGAAACAGGTGCAGATGTTGACCGATGATCAGGCAGGTGATTAGTATACTGCTGATGCTGAGTGGTTGGAACAGATGAGAGGACAAGCGAGGTTGCTGCTGAGGTTGTTACATAAACAGCAGATTTTTTTTATTGTATCTTTAGGCACTTTGCAGTCTGTCACAGTAAAACATTTGTTCCTGTTTTTTTAATTAAATATTCATAATTTAAGTTCATTTAATTAAAAAAATTGAGGGGGGCATAGCACTGTACATATTTTATTTGCTTTTAAACCTCCTAGACAAATGCATCATGTGTCATTTGTCACAGACTTCCAACTAAATGTCTCACCAGAGAAAATTAATTGATTGGTAATTTTTTTTTGGATCCATCATTCATTCATTTATTTATTCCAGCCACCACCACTGAATGATGGTTGGCTGCGATGACCTATGACCTCATCCGAGTGGTCATTGGTGTAAGAGGAAGATACTTGGCTGAGAACCCCAACATTTTTACAACCACCATGGACAATCTGGAAATACCAATCAACCTACATCCCATATTTTTTGTGCTGTGCGAAAAAACTCACCAAACGCACACACAACATGCAAACTTGAGGCAACAGCGCTAAGCATTACATCACCGTGCTACCTTTTGGATACTAAAAAACTTTTTTTTTCTTATATCCCTCATATAAAGATCTAGGAAACAATGTACTTGAATTTAACAAAAGGGAACAACAGGAGACAAACAGGGTATATAACAGTATATAACTGTAGATCACATACAATATAGATCATTAATGCCAAGAGGAATTGACTCAGCTTGCTTGAAAAGATGGTTCTTGACAAAGCATTTATGCTAACAAGATGTAATAGGTGATTTCCAGCAGTGTAAATTAAACAATTAACACTCATAGGTAGCAGTTTTTATGGTGGAGACTGAATTCCTCATCATGGTCAAGTGTACCGCTATATGATGAGCTGAATTGTTCCAATTGGCTAAAGATTTTTTGTGACTTTTCCTATAATATGCATAAAAAAATTCCTGCATGAGAGCATCATCAGATGTGTGCAACTGCACATGCACGCAGCTTCCAGGGATCAGAACTGGTCATTCAATTCCATATAAAACGTATAAACCTCCTGCTAGTGCTGTGTTCTGCTGCATCTAACTGCATCCCAATCCTGATGCACCCTTCTTATCTCAACCAGATGCCATGTTTACCTTTCTGGCAAGCTTTCAAAGAAAGCCTCCTGTTCATATCTGTTTGTTTTGAAGATCATCATGGTCGGTTACATCAGTAGTGTGTGGCATCTAGCTCTCTCAGATGCGTCACTGCTCCCATGTTGCCCACTTTCATGAGAAACTTATGACGTCTCTGTTTCACTGAGAGAGGGATGCATCACCATCTGTGGTGGACGACGTTTAAGGCTTATAACCCAGCTCAGAAAGTGCAAATGTACCAGGATCTTGCAAAAGTATTCACATGCCACCTTGAGCTGTTCCACATTGTCACATTACTCTCACAAACATAAATGTATTTTACTGGGATTTTATATGAGAGACCAACGCAAAGTGGCACATCATTGTGAAAATTACAAATGTTTTTTCAAATCTTTTACAAATAAAAATCTGTGTGTCATGCATTTGTATTCAGCCCCTGAAGCAGAAGGGACATCAAACCCCCAAACCCCATCCCCCTGGGGACGATGGCTTTTGGGGGTTTGATGTCCCTTCTGCTTCAGGTTCTCTTCTGTCTTTCAGGCTCAGTTCTCTGCTTGACTTTAGGGCAAATATTCTGTGGATTAATGGACTTTTGGAAGGTGTGCATCCTGTTACTTCTGGCATAAAACGAAACAAAGGGTTTCATAAAAAGAACACTGAACCAACAGTCAAACATGGAGGTGGTCTGGGGATGCTTTGCACCTTCAGGACTTGCCATAATTGATGAAACCATGAATTCTGTCCTCTATGAGAAAATCCTGAAGGAAAATATCCGGTCATCAGTTTGTTATCTCATGCTTAAGCACACTTGGGTTATGCAGCAGGACAATGATCCAAAACATACCAGCAAGTGCACCTCTGAATGGCAAATAAACAAATAAATAAAAAAATAAAAATAGGTTTAGGGGGCAATACTTTTTTTTAAATTTTTTTTTACATAAGGACAGGTAGGCTTGCACAGCTGTTTTTTTTTTCCTTAAATCATAATTTTAAAATTTTGTATTTACTTGGGTTATCTTTCTGTAAAAATCTATCTATCTATCTATCTATCTATCTATCTATCTATCTATCTATCTATCTATCTATCTATCTATCTATCTAGAAATCTTGCTATTTATCTATCTAGTGCTTATTTTAATATCCATCAACATATTCTACTTTAAGCACATGAACTGTTACCATAGGAACCTTTATAGTTTATCATTCTAAATGTGCTTGAAGACCTTTAATAATGTTTAACATAGAAATATAAAAAAATATATATATTTTTTTACTTCACCCTTGTACACTGCTGAGATTGATAGCCAAATGTGTGCATGTGTGTGTGTGTGTGTGTGTGTGTGTGTGTGTGTGTGTGTGTGTGTGTGTGTGTGTGTGTGTGTGTGTGTGTGTGTGTGTGTGTGTGTGTGTGCGTGTGTGTGCGTGTGTGTGTGCGTGTGTGTGTGTGTGTGTGTGCGTGTGTGTGTGCGTGTGTGTGCATGTGTGTGTGCGTGTGCATG
>JAAGKR010004883.1:0-46169 GCA_011419295.1 Clarias macrocephalus | reverse complement strand
TCATCATGAGCTCAGTCCTGACACATTGATTTTCATGTCCATTACCCTGTCATACTATTAGTATGTGGTTATGTGTCCTGAAATAGATCTAGGGTTTTATTGAGTGGCTTAACCTCTTTGAAGCCTCAACTCGACACATGGTTTTTGCAAATGTTATATAAGCCATGTTTTAAAAAGCTCACTCATAACTTGTCACCTTCACTCAGCCTCGAACAAAGGCTTTACACAGAAAACTCTCCACTTGAGTCAGTGGCATGCCATAAGTTTGGTATCGACGTCACATATTTTAAACTGCTCAGTCAGATTTTTTTTTTTTTCACTTTGGTCAGCTTTGTCTGGTTTATTATTCCCTGCTATCTTAAACTAAATTGAATTCCGATCATGAGTTGAGTTGTGTTGTTGTTTTGAACTACACTTGGCCCGATCTTCTGTAATATAGCCAGTAGATTTATTTTCTGCTTTTCAAAGCACAAACTGCTAGAACTGCCCAGTAGTACTTGAAATTTGCTGTGATACTATTTTTGTATATATATGTAGTGAATTTTAGTGAATTCACTGGAGGGTACACATACCTTGTGGAAAAACCAATCTTCGTTGCAGTATCTTATCAACTGAAGTATTTTAATTATAGGAATTTCGAAATATTGTGTTTCCAGGTCTGGAAGAGATAAGGAATTTACAAATGCTGTAGTTAATTTCTTCTAAAATGCTGCACGTGGATGGCTGCATTTATTTATTTATTTTTAAAGTTCACTTCTCAGTTTAGCATTATTATACTAATGATGCAGAAAAACCATGCAATGTGGATATTTTAAGCATTTGAGTCATTTTACTGTGATCACAATGTAATGTGAAGGTCATCTGCAACATCCACAGAATCATTGATACCCGTCTACAAAAGGTCCCTTTAACTTTCCTTTTGTTTCTATTCTGTTTAATAGATACATTCAACTGAACTTACGAGTGATATCCCAATTGTTCATCTAAATGCAGTTATCATTAACCAAAGAGCCGTTCTGTTACTGTAGCTTTCTGTTGCAAATGCACCCCAAAGATAAATTTTTTCTTTTGGAAATGGCTCTTCTTTTTGTCAGGAGATTGTTGACTGGAGCGTTAATTTTGTGTGCGTGTTTACTGTATAATAACTTCTTTGTCCATCATCCGGACCTGTAAAATGATTCTGTGTAATCACGAGTTATAACTTATTTGCCACTGTGCATTTTATTGTCAAACCTTCAAAAAAAAAAAAAAAAGTTTGGATACCTGAACAAAATAAAGAAAGGTTGAGATGTTTAAAAAATGTCTCATAGTGCTTCTTATTAAAAAAAAAAAAATTGCATATATGTGTGTATGTACGCTGCTTACCTATTGCAGATTCATATATATAACAGTGCTGTGCAAAAAAAAAATCTTGAACCAACTCCCATTTCTTTGTATTCTTTTGTATTTTCTTTCCAAAGAGCCGGCCTTCTTGTATTTTAATGTATTTTTGAAGAATAGTTCTCCAGGATGTTTTTTTCTTTTTTTAACTCAAATTATTATTATTATTTTTTTTTTTTACAAGTTTCTGTACAATTTTTAGTCCAGTCCCAGTACCTGAGCACTTTCAGAGGGATGTTTATTTGTTAAGCCACATAGTGACCTATTAATCATTTAATCATTTCAAAAAAAGCATCTAACGTAAGGCATGAACCAGTGAGAAACAGGTGCAGATGTTGACCGATGATCAGGCCGGTGATTAGTATACTGCTGGTGCTGAGTGGTTGGAACAGATGAGAGGGCAAGCGATGTTGCTGCTGAGGTTGTTACATAAACAGCAGATTTTTAAAATTGTATCTTTAGGCACTGTCGCAGTAAAACATTTGTTCCTGTTTCTTTAAATAAATATTCATCATTTTAGTTAATTTAATTTATAGAATTTGAGGGGTGGCATAGCACTGTACATCTTTTATTTGCTTTTAAATTTCCAAGCCAAATGCATCATGATTGTGTCACTTGTCACAGACTTCTAACTAAATGCTCATTTTTTTCTTTACTTGACTCACCAGAGAAATTAAATTGATTGAATCCAAAAATTAACCGTTCATTTATTTATTCCAGCCACCACCACTGAATGATGGTTGGCTGCAATGACCTACTTTATGACCTCATCCGAGTGGTCATTGGTGAAAGAGGTAGATACTTTGCTGAGAACCCCAACATTTTTACAACCACCATGGACAATCTGGAAACACCAATCAACCTACATCCCATATTTTTTGTGCTGTGGAAGAAAACTCACCAAACGCACACACAACATGCAAACTTGAGGCAACAGCGCTAAGCATTACATCACCATGCTACCGTTTGATTACTGAAAAACATTTTTATTCTTATATCCCTTATATAAAGATCTAGGAAACAATCCTAACAAACCCTGTACTTCAATTTAACAACGGGACAAACAGGGGAAATGTTTACTTACTGTATATAACTGTAGATCACATACAGTATAGATCACGAATTCCAAGAGGAATTGACTCGGCTTGCTTGGAAAGATGGTTCTTGACAAAGCATTTATGCTAACAAGATGTTCTAGGTGATTTCCAGCAGTGTTAATTAAACAATTAACACTCATAGGTAGCAGTGTTTATGGTGGGGGCTGAATTCCGGAGGCAGCGGGACCATCCATGTTTTGATGTGGTCCTGTTTCAGCTTTTAAAAATAAAGCATGGAAGTGTACCTCTATATGATGAGCTGAATTGTTCCAATTGGCAAAAAAAAAATTGTGAATTTTTCTATAATATGCATAAAAAAAAATTCCTGCATGAGAACATCATCAGACATGTTCGACTGCACATGCAAGCAGCTTCCAGGGATCAGAACTGGTCATTCAATTCGGTATAAAACTTATAAACCTCCTGCTAGTGCTGTGTTCTGCTGCATCTAACTGCATCCCAATCCTGATGCACCCTTCTTATCTCCACCAGATGCCATGTTTACCTTTCTGGCAAGCTTTCAATGAAAGCCTCCTGTTCATATCTGTTCGTTCAACAGAACATCATGGTTGGTTACATCCCTGTATGTTGGTTACATCCCTGTGTGGCAACTAGCTCTCTCAGATGCGTCACTGCTCCCATGTTGCCCTCTTTCATGAGAAACTTATGACGTCTCTGTTTCACTGAGAGAGGGATGCATCACCATCTGTGGTGGATGACGTTTAAGGCTTATAACCCAGATACATTTCAGAAAGTGCAAATGTACTAGTGCTTTACAAAAGTATTCACACTCCACCTTGAGCTTTTTTACATTGTCACATTAGACCCACATAAATGTATTTTACTGGGATTTTATGTGAAACCAACACAAAGTACTGTAGCACATGATTGTAAAGTGGAAGGAAAATGATAAATGTTTTTTCAAATCTTTTACAAATAAAAATCTGTGTGGCATGCATCTGTATTCAGTCCTTCTGAGTCAATATTTTGTAGAACCAACTTTCACTGCAATTATAGCTGCAAGTCTTTTGGGGTGTGTCTCTACCAGCTTTGCACATCTGGAGAATAAAATTTTTGCCTGTTCTTTTTTGCAAAATAGCTCAAGCTCAGTCAGATTGGATGGTGAGCATCTGTAAACAATAATGTTCGAGTCTTGCTACAGATTATAAATTGCGTTCACATAAAATACATTTACGTTTGTGGTTGGAACATAAGAAAATGATATAAAATGTAAATGGTATGAATACTTTCCAAGGCATTATATTCAAGAAGATCTAACTGAGCTACTTTTGGACATGTTCCTGGTAATCCTAGCTTCTTTAAGAATAGTGTGACGATTTGCGCCAGATAGCTGGAGAAAAAAAAGAGCTCAGAGACAAAAACAGTGTTTAGTACAAAACTTTTATTGGCCTTTCTTAGCATCACAAAAACACAATAGAAGAACACAAACACAAGCAAAATAAAGGAGGAGAGCAGCACACACTACTCCTAGGCTGTTTTCTTTTCCTCACACACCTTTCTGCAGCGCACCTTAAAAGGGCAGTAGACATACATACATACAGTGGTATACGACGTTGTCGTGACCGTTACAGATTTCCCCCCTACACAACATAAGGACAACATTTGTAAATACAATAAAAACATTGAATTACAAAAATCTGTTCCATGCCATACCCACAAGGGCATATACCAATATGTCAGTGAAAAAGACACACAGCACCAATATGCTGATAAAACAAAACTACAAAATAAAAAGTTAGACATGACTTGAGTGACACAGTAAGGGCCAGAATAAAGTGGTGCCAACTTAGCTGAAAGTGTCAGACTTCGGGTGATTTCTTACTCTGACAAGGTCACCAATTGAATAATGAACACAACGTCCTTTCTTATCATAGTATTCCTTTCTCTTTTTAACTTCCAAGCTCGCCTTTGCATGTTCATGAGCTTCCCGTAATGAAGGTCACACTGTTCCAGGTAAGGAATGTCAATGTCAAGCTCTTCATTTCCATTCGGTTGAGTCACCAAGTCCAAAGAAATGTGCAACTCGCGTCTGTACAACAACATGGCCGGTGATTGTCCTGTACTCTCATGAGGAGCAGTACGTAAGGCAAAACAGATCTGAGGAACGTATCTGCCCCATAAGGTGGTTTGTTGCCAACATACACCCTGATTGACGTTTTCAACGTTCTGTTCACCCATTCTGTTGCATTTGTCTGCGGGTGATATGCAGTAGTTAGACGGTGTTCAGTTCCAATGAGGGTAAGTAGATTTTTCAAACAGTTCACTCACAAAAGGGGAACCCCTGTCCGAAATAAGGTAAGTTGATGCTCCATGACGCGAGAACACTTCACTGAACAGTCTGCTCGCTGCTACTTGTCCTGTTGCTTCTATCTTAGTCAATTGGCAGACAATATTTTAGGCTAGAAAAATCAGTGTTTCAAATGTGCCACGGTCTTCGTCATTCCAAGGTGACCAGCGTTTGGATGATTATGGTAGTATAACAATATTAGCACAATATTTTTAAGAGATGCAGGAACATATAGTTTTAAATGTTTCAGAGGATGGATACCATATGCAGATGTAGGATCATTAAAATACAGTAGTCTATCATGAACTGAAAACTGAGAACATTCTTTTGCTATTCCACTTGACTGAGATACAGTTTCCATCATTCGTAGATGATCACCAGTGACCTGGTCGTCAAGTTGCAGTTGTTTCACTTGCGATCGGTCAGAAAGGGGTAAGGTTGTCGATGAGCGAAGTTCAAGTCCACCGATTTTAGCATACTCTGGTAGTAGGTCCATTGGAGACTCATCACTCTGCAGAGTGATGAGTCCATTGGAGACTCATCACTCTTGACAGTGCATCAGACACTTTGTTACGCATGCTAAGCTTATGTATAACGTCAAAGTAAAAATCGTGAAGACAAAGAGACCTTCGAGCAAGTCTACCAGCAAGTTGGATGTGACATCAGCCATTTCAATCCACTATGGTCAATAAAAATTGTGACATGTAGACCTTCCCCAAACGGTCGGAAGTGTTCAAGTGCCCAAATGACTGCAAGACGCTCTTTTTCAGAAGTGGAATAGGGCTTTTCGTAAGGGCTCTACTTGAATGACACCGCAACTTCTATACCTTGCACATTTTTCTGTATCAATGCAGCCCCAGGACCAACATCACATGCGCCGGCATGAAGAAAGAAAGGTAAGGTGAAGTCAGGAAAACTCAATACAGACGCTGTTGTAAATTTTTGCTTCAGAAACTCAAATGACTCTTGAGTGTCCCAGATGAAAGGGTTAGCTTTTTTAGGGCATCACTGGACCCTTACTGGACCCCCTGCAGTTTGTTTATAGAGCAAACAGGTCTGTGGATGATGCAGTCAATATGGGACTGCACTTCATCCTTCAAAATCTGGACAAACCAGGAGCTTATACAAGAGTCTTGTTTATAGACTTTTCATCAGCATTTAATATGATCATCCCAGCACGGCTACAGACCAAACTAACCCAGTTCTCTTTTCTAGCTATATCTGTCACTGGATCACCAGCTTTCTGACAGACAGGCAGCAGCTAGTAACACTGGGAAATTTCATGTACAACAGCCACACCACCAACACCGGAGCCCCTCAGGGATGCGTTCTCTCCCCACTGCTCTTCTCCCTCTACACCAATGACTGCACCTCTACAGACCCCACTGTCAAGCTCCTGAAATTTGCAGATGACAGGACAATCATCAGCCTCATTCAGGACGGTGACAAGTCTGCATACAGAAACGAGGTTGAGCAGCTGGCTGTCTGGTGCAGTCACAACAACCTGGAGATGAACACGCTCAAAACAGTGGAGATGATCGTGGACTTCAGGAGAAACCCACCTGCACTTCCCCCACTCACCATCATGAACAGCACTGTGACAGCAGTGGAGTCATTCCGGTTCCTGGGCACGGCCATCTATCAGGACCTGAAGTGGGACATTCACATTGACTTCATTGTTAAAAAGGCCCGTCAGAGGTTGTATTTCCGTCACTAGCTGAAGAAGTTCAACCTACCACAGGAGCTGCTCACAGTTCTACTCAGCAGTCACTTCAATAACTGTCTGGTTTGGCTCAGCTACAAAATCAGACATCAGAGGACTGCTGAAAGAATTATTGGCACTCCCTTGCCCACGCTGCAAGAACTGTTTATATCCAGAGTGAAGAAAAGGGCTCGGAATATCACTTCGGACCCCTCACACCGAAGCCACCTTCTCTGTGAGCTTTTGCCATCGGGTTGACCCTACAGAGCACCAAACACCAGGACAGGCATGCACAAGAACATTTTTTCCCCCAGGCAATTTACCTCATGAATAGCTAAGCATTCTTTTCACTATGCAATATATATATATGTGCGCAATATTGTGTGCTATACCACAGACATTTATTTAACTTATTTGAAAGTATCTCACACCCTACTCTATTTGATGTTAACCTTTTTCTTAAAAAAAAAAAAAAAACCATCCTACTCTATTTGTTGTAAACTTTTTTTGTGTATGTGTGTCGTCCTATTTTTTCTTTTCATTTGTTTTGTTCTGGGAGATCTGTCATTAAAACAAATTCCTTGTACGTGCAAGCATACTTGGCAATAAAACTCATTCTAATTCAGATTTTTTTGTGAGTGTGAACAAAGGCTCAGCAAGACATACATAATCCTGTATGAATCTTCTGTAATACCCCGAAAGCCTAAAAATTGTCTCACTTGCCTCACATTTACAGGGGTTTCAAAGTTCAGTACGGCGTTGACTTTTTCTTTATCAGGAAGAATACCATCCGGACAAACTCTGTATCCCAAAAAAATTAATTCTTTGAGGCAAAACTGGTACTTGGTTAGCTTAATAGTCAAGCCTACAGACCTTAACAGAAGAAAAACATTTTTTACATCCTGTTGTTCGAAGGTGGGTGAAGCCACGATGCTATCATCAAGATAAACAACACAGGATTTGTAGATAAGGCCAGCCAAAACACTGTTCATTAGCCTTTGGAACATCGCAGGGGCGTGACACAAACCGAAAGGACGAACATGAATTGGAAAAGACAGCAATGTGACACAAAAGCAGTTTTAGGTCTAGAGCTTTTAGCCATAGGAACTTGCCAATATCCCTGAGAGAGATCAATCGTTGTCAGGAATTGCTCTCTGTTCTTGAAGGAACGTGAATAGTGACAAGCAGGTTGCATGAAATTCATACCAAGAACCAAAATAGATGGAAGATGTGTAACAACAGCAAAACGCTGATAGAAGCGCACTCCCATGAATTCAAAATTCAACCAGGTAACGCCAACAGGATCACAAGTACTGCCATTGGCCAGTAAAATTGGTGAAGTAGTTCATGGTTTAATGTTAGCCTTTAATTTAGGGTGAGTTTGAACAATATCAGCTTGAACAGCTGAAAGAGATGCCCAAGTGTCTAAAGTAGCTTCTAACACTTGGCCATTAAGATTAATTTTCACCCTGAATGGAGTGTTCCAAAAAGAAGGAGACGCAGTATCTTCAAGTTATCCACCATGACACAGAACATATAAGCAGGATTCATCTTCGTCAGAAAAAAGAGGCGGAGTCATTTCTTGGAGAGAGGAGTCATTTCTTAGTGGAGTCATTTCTTGGCGAATAGTCCTCCCTCCTCTGAAATTTCCTGAGTGTCTGCCAGAAGAATTTCCATCATGTGAGGCACTTTGTTCCGTTAAGTTTAAACTTCCAGAAAGAGAAGGAAGTTTAGAGTATCTGAGCATCCATAAGTTCAACAGGACGTGAGTAAAATAAATTACATTTCGGACAAGTGCGTAAAGTGAAACCAGAAAGTAAGCATTTAAAGCAGTGAATTTACTTGTTCATCTTTGTTTTGTCTCTCACTATGTCAGGAAGACATGCATCTGAGCCCAAAACAACATGAAGCTCATGAGCCCTAAGAAGGAGATCCATTCCAGAGGAAACAGATGTACCATAGAGAGAAATTCTGTACTTTTCAAATGAGTGCTTACAGATTAAATCTACTTGCTCACATTCAGGTGGCGGAGTTTAAAATTATTTGAATTCACTTAACATATGAGCTACAAAAGTAGGAAAAGGCTTCTCAGGAGTTTGAAAATGGTCCAAGATACCTCTCAAGATCTGTTCTTGGTTCTCAGATGGAACAACTCATTTTGAACAACTCACAGAAACGTGCCTATGACATTAATATGCGAACTGAGAACAGAAAATCACATCTTTGGTTCCTTCCCCAAAAATCAAGGTAGGATAAAGAGAATTTGTGCGTCATTTAAGTCAAGTGAAGTTCTGTGCCCATTGACAGACTGTGACCAATCTTCAGGATGCACAAGTCCATCACCCGTAAACACAGGTGGCTCCAGTCTTGACTGATAGTGCTCAGATGCCAGAATTCTACTGGTATTGCTAACATCATAAGAATTCAATTGTGGAGAGAAAGTTATACATTCGTCGGGCAAGTGTCAACAGTATTCATACCTTGATTTGGCACATGGTCCGAAGGAATATGTGAAGTGGAGCTGGAAATTGGAGGTAACCGTGTTCTCTGCCCAGCCGATGCATCAACACCACGAGGTTCAAGACTGCTGCAGCTCAAGAGAATCACTTAGACATTTTTGTAAAACTGACACTACAGCTGTTAGAGCTTCAACTTAAGATACATAAATTTTTTGTTTCTGAGGCTTCTGTCTACAATTATGTTCAGATAAAAGGTAAATCAAATCAGACGCAGATGAGTATTGAGTATTGCTAAGTCTCCTGGTAAGTCAGGGTAAGTAGCCATTGAAGTACGTACACAGTCACAGTCAAACGACCATTTAAATGTGAAACAATAGAAAATGTTGAATATATAACAGAACAAATAAATTTCAGGCAAATATACACAGATATGGATAGCCGGAGAAAAATAGAGCTCAGAGACAAAAACAGCGTTTAGTACAAAACTTTTATCTGACTTTCTCAGTGTCACAAAAACACAAGCCAAATCAAAGAAAAGTGCACAAGTATAAAGCGCTTCGGGAGGAGAGCAGCACACGCACTCTTACTCCTACTCTGTCTTCTCCTCCTCACACACCTCTCTGCAGTGCAGCTTGAAAGTTCAACATACATACATACATACAGGAGCATATGATGTTGTAGTGGCCGTTACAATAGCCACACATACTGTAGTGACCTTCCTGAATTTGATTGGCAAGCACAATAATGCCTCCAATTCTCAGAGGGTGAGTGGGCGGCTGGCATTCTCAATGAATCAGGCTTCACAAGTTAAACGACTGCTTGATTCATTACATAATCATCACATAATTTTTTTTTTTTTTTTTTAGCAAACAGTGCGGGTCCTTCTTCTCCTTCATTTGTAAGAAGCTCTTATAGATGTTTTACCAATCGGTTTTTGACAGCACTCTCTTTTATGCCAGGATATGCTAGCGAGACTGCCTTAAGAGCAGGGATCCCACATATCTGGACAAGTTTGTCAGGAAAGCTGGTCCTGAGGTTGTCTGGACTCCCTGGACTCAATCCTGGGCCATGAACTAGAATTACCGTCTGTAATTTCCAACACCAACTACAAGCTGTGCAAAACTCTTGCCAAGCAGGTGAGTATGTTCAGTAGAAGACTTGTGTCTCAGAGCTGCTCAGTTCAGAAAAGTCTTTGTCCCCAGGGGTTTGAGGTTTGGGGTTTGATGTCCCTTCTGCTTCAGGCTTTCTACTGTCTTTCAGGCTCGGTTCTCTGCTTGCTATCACTTTTGGGAATCTACAGCATATCTAGACCTATAAAGATCAGGACAATATGTGAACTCTTGAATTTTGTCCAACTCGTGTCACTTTTAGGAATTGATGCTTTGTTGCTGTTGTCATGATTTAATTTCTTCAAGTTGCGCATTACATGTTAATTACACCAGTAATTATTTAGTCAATTTGTCAAAAAAAAAAAAAGGTATTCATGGGAGAGTTACAAGGCAAAAGCCACTGCTGACCAAAAATCATCTTTATTATTAAGACTTTAGGACAAATATTCTGTGGATTAATGGACCTTTGGAAGGTATGCATCCTGTTACGTCTGGCATAACAATATCATTCTTCTACTTATCAGCACGCCACCCAACAGTGGATACACACAACAGGGATGAACTAGTCAGTCTGAACCCTCAAATCCAGTCATACAGATTCAATCTAAAAGATCTAAAAAGAATGATTTTCAAAACACAGCTCAGACAGTATTCACTAGGTAAAGAGATTATCTGGAAAGTTACCTGTAGCAGTCGTAGCAAACGCACACATACCCACACAAAGGGAGGACCACAAGCATGACGCATCCCCAGCTGCAATCAATCAGCCCCTAAAAAATGTATGCAGCGCTCTGATTGGCCAATCGCACTGCCACTCAAAGTGGCTCTGTTACATTCCACCCCCACTCCTTGAACCGTCGTCCCGACGGTACAACCTCAGTTCCATGGACAGAACAGGGCACTCGTAGTGCTACCCACTATACTAGCCATCCTACCAAGCCCTGCAGACTGTGGGAGATGATGAAGATTCGAGTGCTTACCTGCCGTACTCCTTTCAGTCCTTCTCAATACACTGTCCCCTCTACTCGAGAAACTAGGGGACAATGCCCCTGAATGCACAACTACCCCCCTTTCAGGGTTAGCTTGACCCACTTCTTTTAATGACAAGCCACTCGGTGCTTGGACTTCTAGGGCCCTACACTGTGGTCGAGACCGCTCATCAACTGCTGGGGTCTCTGGCACCAACATAAACAAGTCACCATCACACTCTTCTTCTTGAGGTGGCCTAAGCTCTACTTCGAGCTGGTGAGGTACCTCAACTGCCAAACCCTGACCAATCTGGGCCTTCAGCAATGACCTATGCACACACCGAACTTTACCCAAGTCTGTTACTGGAGCAATGGTGTAGACGGACCCACCTTCATTTGGTGCCCGTATGACCTGGTGCA
Source organism: Clarias macrocephalus (assembly GCA_011419295.1). Classification (NCBI taxonomy): domain Eukaryota; kingdom Metazoa; phylum Chordata; class Actinopteri; order Siluriformes; family Clariidae; genus Clarias; species Clarias macrocephalus. Next base: position 34,726 of record JAAGKR010004883.1, on the reverse strand, counting down.
CCACCGAGCTCCACACGTCCTGGATTTTAGTCCTGCCCCGCAACCCGCAGTTGCGAAGGTATACTAGTTGACTCACCTTTAGTGGTGCTGCCCTCACCTGAAGGTCATGCCGGGCCTTCCGGCGGCCGGCCGCGGCATCCAGTTGTTCCCGAGCGCCTGCAAAGGCAACTCGCAGCCGGTCCTGCTGCTCAGCGATCCACCTATGGCCCCCACCGGCTACAGGTTCCTCTACTCGGCCAAGCAGAAAATCGACTGGGAGTCTCGGCTCCTGCCCAAACATAAGAAAGTACGGGGCTTCTCTCGTGCCCTGATGTGGAGTGGTATTATACGCAAACAGGACATGTGGGAGACATGATGGCCAGTGACTTTTCTCCTCTACAGGCAAAGTACGCAACAAATTATGCAAAGTTCTATTGAACTGCTGGCACTGCCCATTTCCTGCTGGATGGTATGGGGTGGTGCGAGACCTTTCTATGCCATACAGCTTGCAAAGCTGTTGAATCAATGCGGATTAAAAATTGCGGCCTTGGTCGGAATGGATATGACCTGGCACGTCGAACTTACAGGACCATTCCCCTACGAGAACCTGGGCTACGGTCTCAGCTCTTTGATCTCTTGTGGGTATTGCCACGGTGTACTTAGTAAAAATGTCGGTTAGAACCAACACATTCTCCAGACCGGAAAGAGAGGGCTCTAACACCGTAAAATCAACAGCCAAGATTTCATTTGGCCGAGCAGCCAAAAAATGCCCCATAAAACTACTTGGAGCCGAGCCACCACCCTTAGCACACTGGCACCTCTCACACTCCTGGCACCAACGGGTGATAACGGCGAACATCCCAGGCCAATAACATCGTTGACGTACTAGCTGGAATGTTCGCTCTATCCCCTGGTGGCCATGGTGTTGATGGAGCTGAGTGAGGACCTCATGTCTCAAAGTCTCAGGTAGCAGCACTTGAAGGAACTCTTCACCACCATCAGGGCGACAAACCCTACGATAGAGTACCCCATCCCGCCCCACCAAACGCGTCCACTGCTGCAGGAGGACAATGCCCAACCTTGACAGGGTCTGGCGTTCCTCTCTACACGGGAGTGACTTACGTTTCCAGAACACCAGCAATTCTGCAATAACTGGGTCAGCTGCCTGCTGCCCTCGTAGATCTCTAACGCAACCATGAAACACCGTAACCAGGTCCATCTCTGCCACCATTTCACCACGGCCTGCTTTCTGCACAGCCCCTGGAAGAGTCACACCAACACACAAGTTAGGCTCATCTAATGGAAAAGGTTGCCGCGACAGAACATCAGCATTGCAGTTGCTTCTACCCGATCGATATTTCTTATCAAAGTTAAATGAAGCCAACTGGGCAGCCCAACGCTGTTCCATAGCACCCAGCTTTGCAGAAGTCAGGTAGCTAAGAGGGTTATTATCTGTGAAAACCACACACTTATTGCCCATCAAGTATTCCCGAAACTTCTCGGTCATGGCCCACTTGAGCGCCAAAAACTCCAACTTCATGGAGCTATAGTTGGAAGTGTTGCGCTCCGTGGGCTCAAGACTACGACTTCCATAAGCGATGGGTCGCACCTTACCATGCTGTTCCTGGGAGAGAACTGCTCCTAGCCCCCCATGGCTAGCATCCACCTCCAAGATAAACGGTAGTGAGAAATCTGCATACGCGAGTACTGGGGCTGTGGTCAACTTACCTTTTAAACCCTTGAAGCTACATTGACATTCCTCAGACCACGCTTCCGTAAAACTCGGCAACTGCTGATGTGAACCCTTTGGGTTCGTCAGCTGAGCTACACACCTATGGAGGGGAGCAGCCAACTTGGCAAACCCCTCCACAAACCGTCGGTAGTAGCTGGCGAACCTAAGAAATGAACGCAGCCCTTTAACACAGGTGGGGCTGGGCCAGTGCACAACCGCCTCCACCTTACCTGGATCGGTGGCGACTCCTTCTGAGAAGATGACATGTCCCAAGTAGTGCACTTCCTTTTGGAAGAACACACACTTAGACAGTTTGACCTTCAACCCTTCCTTATGCAGACAGCTCAGAACAACCTCCATCCGAGCAAGATGTTGATCTACAGAAGCAGAAAAGACAACAATATCATCTAAATACAAGAGAAGCGACTGGCACTGCTGATGCCCAAACACACGCTCCATCAACCGTTGGAACGTGCTTGGGACATTACACAAACCGAATGGCATCCGATTCCATTCGAATAGGCCAATGGGTGTGCAAAACGCTGTCTTTGGCCTGTCCTTCTCAGCCACAGGCACTTGATTATACCCACTGGCCAGGTCCATGATAGAAAACCAACGGGCCCCAGTCAGCAAGTCCAATGTTTCCTCGATTCGCGGCAAGGGAAAAGCATCCCGTCTGGTTTTGGCATTTAAGCAACAGTAGTCCACGCACATCCGCAGACTCCCATTCTTTTTTTCACCAAGACAATCGGTGACGCATACGGGCTAGAGCTCTCTCTAATTACCTGTGTTTCTAACAGCTGGTTAATGTGGGCCTTAACCGCCTCATATTCTGATGGGGAAAGATGCCGAAACCGCTGCCTGACTGTGATGTCATCTAATAGGAATACTGCAGCAACAAAGCTCAAACCCTACCCTGATCTTCCTCTGACAGGACTGACAAGTCAAGCATGGCTATCTGTTCTTGGACAATAGAAGGACTCTGCACTTGTGTGCTTACTGTAGCTGACACTACCGGGACCTCAACTACCTCGGGGGTAAACTAACCACATCTGCCCTCTTCACTGAACCAATCAGGGTACGAGCATACAGTAACACGTCTACAGTGCCAACATTTACAACAGGCACATACACTGTACCAGCACTCACACTCAGTAACGCAGGAGATGTGATCAACCCCGCTGGCAACCCAGAAACAGGTGGCTCAAACAGCACTGCGCAGCCAGAATACTGTGCCGAGCAAGTTGCAGTCACAAACTTCATGGTGCCTCCAGGGATGCGACACGCATGACGTCCTCTAACCTTAACACGACCCTTTACTTCTAATTCTGGCTGAACACTAACCTGATGACAATGTTGAAGCACTTGAAACACGACACTAGGGGCCTGGGACACCATAGGCAACTCAAAAAGTCCAGTGCCATGTTGTCCAAAGAGCTCCCGGTAGCAGCGACTTAGAATGTTCATACCTAAAACACCCAGCACTTGCGCACACACTCCAACAGGAGGATCCTTGACCACCAGGACACCACAACGTACCACCATTCGACCACACAGGTCTACATCTAGCTCTAAATAACCAATATAGGGGATTGAGAGGCCATTTGCTGCCCTCAGCTGCAACCAATGACACATTTTGAGCTGTGTCCTACCCCACAACTCATAATTAGCCCTAAAGCAGCTTTCACTGATGGTGGACACCATGGAACCAATGTCCACCAAACACGGTACCTTAACCCCACCCATGGATACGACAAGCTGTGGACAAGTAGACATCAGACGTGCTAAAGAATCAGAATCGGTTAATTTTGAGCCTACCGTTTCCCCAACTGAACTGTGGCCCTGCAACTCAGTGGGGATTAGTTTTCCGACGACTGCACAGCCGGCAACTGCTCACCACTCACCAAACCAGAGTTTACATTGGCCTGAGGAGTTTGAGGTAACAGACGCTCCCCATCGCAATCCCTGGAAAAATGGCCAGGTTGCTGACACCTTCTACAAATAATTTGATGTGATCTACGTAGTGGAGGACGCTGGGGACCTTGAGATTTAACCAAACTTCGAGTGAGCAGTTATCTGCTGCTGCTGATTTCATAGCATATCCCGAAGCTCATTCATCTCTGATTTTACTAAATTATCACTACGCCCACCGTGCTGATGTCCCTGCACCCCATACTGAATGCCATAGATTGAGGGAACAGACTGACTTCGACCTCTAAACCCACCCGGCATGCCCTCTCTTTCCCATCGCAGGGCTTCATTACGAACATCAAACAACGTGGCCAGGGGCTGGCGACGCACTAATTGTTTAAATTCACGCCACAGCGCTCCATCATAAACATATTAGCATGCACGCCTGTGCCTCTTCAACCCATTCATTAATGCCAATGCCAATGCCAATGCCAGACTTACCATTAAATTTGGCCTACCTACGTTCACGAGGGATAAACACGAGACGCTCAGCTGCTGGAATGCTGGCACCAGCTTGCGGAGGATCTACCACGGCTGAGACAGAAATGTTAGACAGGCCCGACTGCGGACCAGGCACTTGCTCCTGCCGCAGCCGTTCATTATCTGCTTTTAATTGGGCGACCAAAACAATCACTTACCACAAATACAACATACAAGCACAATACCCACATCTCTGTAGTATAAACAGGGATCCTGCCGATTACGCTAGAATGTGACGGAGCGGTCTAAGTCCTTAGAGGAGAAATCAATAACTAAATTAATTCCGATTACGCCACCCGGGATCTAGCCCGGGAAAATGTCTACCTATATTACTACAGGATTTTGATGTTAGAAATTATGTTAAGCACACAGGTTCGGTCCCTCAAAATGATAGACAGGAGACGTGGCTAAACAATCAAAACACATACACTTTATTAGTATAAAAAAGAAGAAGCTTCTAAAACAAGTAAAAACACTTCCGCTGTGGCAGATAAGCGGTATTTAGCACACACAACACAAAACAATTACTTCAACCAAAAAAGACACACTAAACAGAACTGTAAATAAGATTAATATATATAAATAATCAGACTAACTAACCATCACCAGGGCTGAGGCTGCCAGCAGTAAGAGAAATGGTGTTCTACTTCTCGTAATACACTCTAACTACACACCACAGTGCACTCACTCACACTAACAAACATGGTGAGGGAAACCACCACCGCAAGGCCAAGCGCGTTTGACCGTAGAGACCTCAGCTCCTGGGAATAAACAAATTAAAATAAGTACAAAACCACACCAATCACTGTATGGCCATATCACCAGAAAATATCGGTACAGGCCAAAGGTTAGCAATCACCATTTACCATGAACTTCTGGAAGCACGCCAAAGCAAGTTCTAAATACCGGCGGCAACCAAGCACACGTGAAGGGAAGCAAAAGGCGGCACAGGGTGAACAAAATGCCGGAAATGATGAAGCCAGATACGCTAAAAGCAAACCGGCATAAAGAGCACCAGCACCAAGACACTGGAAGCAAAGCTGGAAGTGCTGCAAACGAAGCTGGACGTGAAAGCAGGAAGCGCTGAGAACAAAAGGTGGGAGCAAAAGCTAAAGTTGGCAGCAAAAGAGAGAATCTTAAAACAGATACAAATTAACAGTTATTATTAAAATATTAGCATCTTATTTTCCAACAATATAATTCTTCTACTTACCGGCACGCCACCCAACAGCGGGTACACACAACAGGGACGAACTAGTCAGTCTGAACCCTCAAATCCAGTCATACAGATTCAATCTAAAAGATCTAAAAAGCATGATTTTCAAAACACAGCTCAGCCAGTATATAATAAGAGATTATCTGGAAAGTTTCCTGTACCACACAAAGGGAGGACAACAAGCATGACGCATCCCCAGCTGCAATCAATCAGCCCTAAATAATGTATGCAGAGCTCTGATTGGCCACTCAAAGTGGCTCTGTTACATATATACTTACTTCTATATTTAGAAGTATGCATGCACGTCTGTTTGATTGTGTTTGTTTGTTCATGTGTGTGTGTATATATATGTATGTTTATATATTATTTATATTTATATATTATATGTATTTATGTATCTCTATTATACAGTACATATGCATGCATGTCTCGTTGTGTGTGTGTATGTGTGTATATTTAATGAATTAATATTAACAAATTTATGTATATCTATTAAGTATATGTATATATGCATGCATGTCTTTGTGTGTTTGTGTGTGTGCATGTACAGTGGAACCTCGGATGGCGAGTAACGTGGTTAACGAGTGTTCCGCAAACCGAGCGAAGATTTTTAATACATTTTTAATCGGAAACCGAGCACCGTATTAGTTTACGAGCACCGAGTATCATGTATCACGCATGCGACTCTTATTTTGACACAGAGCGTCACTGCGGAATTGTGTTTAATCATGTCCCCTGCTAGGTCTTAGTGCTCATCTCTTACTTGCATAATCAACATCTCCCTCTCTCTTTCACGCGTCTCCTAATTTGACACCGATACATACTCTCTCACCTCCCCCCGACCCTCCCCCCTCTTACTTGTATAATAAACATCTCCCTCTCTCTTTCACGCCAAGCAGAGTTTTTTTTTAACTCACAGTGTAAGTGTATTTCCTGTGAAAACGGTGTTTCCGTTGTGTGTGTTTGTTGTGAAACTTAAAAAGTGATTCCTTGAGTATGCTCTCATGCCAGTGTCAGAGAGATTTCTTTTTTTCCGTTAAAACTGTGTTTCCGCTGTGTTTTTCTGTGTCCGTTTGTTGTGCAGCTTAAAAAGTGATTCCGTTAGTATGCGCTCACGCCAATCTCAGAGAGATTTCTTTTTTTCCCATTAAAACGGTGTTTCCACTGTGTTTATGTGTTTGTTGTGAAACTTAAAAAGTGATTTCATTAGTATGCGCTCATGCCAGTGTCAGAGAGATTTCTTTTTTTCCTGTTAAAAAGGTGTTTCCGTTGTGTGTGTGTGTGTGTGTGTGTGTTGTGAAACTTAAAAAGCGAGGTGGGGAGAGGGAGTAGGAGTGTTACTGTGTAAAACGAGGCGAGGGAAGGGGCTAATTCCACACACACACATACACACACACACACACACACACACACACGGCGCCTGCGCGCACCAACGAAAACACATCTGTCGGGATTTATTTGTACTTTTTTTAAAGGTAACGTGCAGATTAATTTGTTTTATTTTCATTTTATAGATTCAATTAATTATTTTTATAATTTATTTTTTGGGGCTGTGGAACGAATAATTAGAGTTTTCATTATTTCTTATGGGAAAATGAAGATTTGGTTTATGAGTGTTTTGGAACCCGAGCCCAATTCCGGAACGAATTTTGCTCGTAATCCAAGGTTCCACTGTATATTTATTTATAGATTATATGTTATCTATTCATATAATAAATGTATGTATATATATTATTTATAGATATACAGCTGTAGGGTTGAGCAGACCCCCAACTAAGAGCAAACACTCGATCACATTCCAGAACCTCTTCCCCAGACATCATGGCGCCATCCCAACAACCTTATCTCATTCAGGAACATAAAGGAGAGGTTGTAAAACTAAGCTGCAGGAAACTTAACCAGGCATGGGACAGGAAGTTACACTAAAGCCAGATGCCTCAAACTAGATCCAAAACCATGGTGTAAATTGGCGATCCTGTAAACAAACCGGACAGTTTTACAGCTTCACCCAGAGTTGGCGGGGGGACAACCAAGTCACACTTTGACCATCTCAGTGACCCCAAGACACATGTGTTCTCCAAATGGCTTTCAAAGAACAAAGAGGAATACAGCAGAAACACTATTTAAGCAATCTTTAAAGGGGCCAATAGGATAAAAATGCTATAAACATATACTCAGTATGTTTTATATCTGTGTGTTATGTTTGTTTATTCTACATAACTTTAAAGATATTATTAGCATTTACAAACCCTGTTTATTAAACAAAGCTATAAATGAGTTTGTAAGATAGGGGATGTGTGGTATCGATTGAAAGCTTATTTTATTCAAAGAACAGTGGTATACACGGAAAATTGGTTGCATGAACAAGAGCTCATGTAAAATTACTTTATAAAAGGTAATTAAAAGTGTAATCGGCTTGGCCCCATGTGACAGCCGGAAACCCGGCCTAATGTAAGCAAAAAAGAGGGAACCAAGTGAGGCATGGCTAAGCCCCGCAACCACATCCGATTGGACCAATCATCCGTGGGACGGACTGACAGAAAGGGACAAAACTCAGTGTCCGTACTCGTCCAAACATGTTCTTTCGTCTTTCGTACGTTTGTTCATTACGTCGTCATCATGACCATCTGAAGGAAGCAAGCTCGCCGCTTGGGCTTCCGCCCTTGCGAGCACTACGCCGACTTGTGTCATCCACTCTTCAAGAACTCTCAATGAGACTTTGTGCAACGAAGAAACTCACAGAAGTTGTTCCAGAGCGCGCCATCGGTAACCAGGCAACCAAGCCTCACCGAAGGGCTTTCCTGAAAAACGTCATTTCAACCACAGCACCAACCAATCAGCAACGGCGTGATTCTCTTCACCGGAGGCGAACCATGAGAACGAAACATAACGCAAGTATACAAACGAAGCTGCATACCTTGCTGAAAATGGTGCTCGTTTCATAACTAAAACCATAAGATTAAACCCAAGACTCTGCTCTTGTGACTTTCTTTGATCCAGTAAACAGTACTAGATGAACTTCATTAACTTTCACCCTGCAAACTGTTGGTGTGTGTGTGTGTGTGTGTGTGTGTGTGCGCGTGTGTTCAAGTAGCGTAGTTTCATGTATCGTAGATTAGTTCAAATAAATTCTGGTTTCTTTATAAAGAACTGTTGTCTTGGTCATGTATTTTAAAGTTTAAACATTTGCCCAGATCTTACGTTACCTTGCTCATAATTAGGTAAATACCAGATTTTGTATTATCGTCGTCGGCCAGGGGATAATCAGAACTGGTAAGATACACTAAAATCATACTAAACGCTGGATGGGTAGTTGATAAAGTGTACGCTATAAATTTTAATTAAGTTTAAAAAAATTTAATTGAATCCTTAAAGATTCGATTCACCTCTGAACCAGAGCTGAAACCCTCCATAAATGGTGGAGAATGTGTTGAGCATTGTCTCCCCATAAAAAATATTACACAGTATATGTATTTATATATTTACAAATATGCATGCATGTCTTTGTGTTTGTGTATATATATTATTTGTATATTCATTTATATACTGTATATTATTTGTGTATATATTTTATAAAAAATATATTAAATTTATGTATATGTATTATTCATATGTATATTTATATCTTTTACTAATTTATTATATATAATTTTATTTAAATATTTATATATTTATAAATATGAATGCGTGTGTGTTTGTGTGTGTACGTATATTAATTTATATATATCATTTATGTGTATTTTTATCTTAAATATACTGTGTATATATGCATCCATGTCTTTGTGTGTGTAGTTGTGTATGTGTTCATATATTATATATAATATATACTCATTCATATATTTATAAATATGCATGCATGTTTGTATTTGTTTGTATATATATAATTAGAAAAGCTACGCGTGTAGGGTTTTGGGTATCTTACATTTTGTGTTCTTTAAATTTGTAGTAGATTTATTAACTGAAATAAATTAAACTAAATGACCATAAAATTAAAATATTGTCGTTGTCATTCAGCCCCACTTGTGTTTTTGCGTTATTCTAATAATGAAATGCAGTGGGCTGTTTTTGATCATCATAATTTTCTTTAATAAATAATGACCCCGTTGCGCTGTACCACCGCTGGCAAAACCTTATGAAATATATGTGAAACATTAAACGAATTCACAATCACAAATTATAGTAATACATATAGGTGTTCCTTATTTGCATCAAATTTAAGAAAAGTAAATGTACAATATATCTTTATATCTAGCCTTTAGATTATATCATGTGTAACATTAGCGTAGCCAGAAAACAGACTTGGGTGTGCATTAGAAAAGGTTTGCCAGATTAATGTTCAAAAACAATATAATAAAACTATATACTGTATGCTACATAGCCCTTATAAGACTCTACTTTTATTTAAGTGCACTCACATTGACGACAAAAACTTATGATTTTGTAAAATAATGAAAGCAAACAGGGTGCACTAACTAGCGAGTCAGAAAATGCAACAAAGCTCCGTGTATAGTTTCCTCACAGACTTGAAAAATATATACTTAAAGAAAGCGAAATGTCTGCTTTTATATAAACTAAGGGAAAAAACGATTTTAGACAATGTAATTTTAGACAATGTAATTTGAAAAGTTGAATTATAGGCGCATCCACTGCTGTGGAGATGACATGATCACCTTCATCACTAAAGCCGAAACCAAATAAAGCACTAATTTATCAATGAATTATTAAAATGGTCAGTCCGTCTCTTGATGTTTTTCCCGAGGCATTAATAATTATTAGTCTACTTCTGCCGGTGCGCTCTGGAAAACTTCACACTGGCAACGATCTGTTCCGTTCTGTACCCGAGCACGATTTCTCCCCCTCCCCAATCACCCCGCAGGTCTGCGTTCACACTGTAATAGCGATTGTGATCCCGGGTTAAGAACCATGAAACTAAATGTCCATTTCTGCTAGGAAATAAGAATACCTTTCAAAAGGTGCACGGGTCCGCTGGAGGACATACCAATGAGCCAAGTCCACTGCGGTATCTTCTTTGTTTCGTGCACATTATAACCAGCAAGACTAATCAAACTGGCTGCTCTAGCAACTGCATCTTCCAACTGTGAGTCTGTCTCAGCTTCTAAAATCGAACATATTACATTAACATAACCAAATACAGTACATGCCAATTACTGAGATTCAAGTATTGAGAATTAAGGTGTATGGTTATTAATGAACTAGTAAATAAGTAAAATCATAGAGGAAAAAAGAAAAAAAAAACACTCACTGATTGTACCTGTGACCTTGTTTCGTCATCACTAATGTGTTTGATTTTAGCCTTTACATTGTCTGGAGCCTTCAAGACATTGATACAAGACATCAGATAAGAATCATAGACTCTGTCCCCCATGGGCAAGTGACATAGCCATGATCTGACCAGCACAGAAGTATCCATTGTCCTTCATTGAACATTATGACCAATTATCCGAGTTAGACTAATAATAGTACAGCTGGCTCTCATGTTAAAAGTGCCTGCATTGTGCAAATTATAAAAAGTAAAATATTAAACAAATATAATCTAAAAATAAAGCATAATACCAAAAGAAAATTGTCCTTGATTATCACAAATGAAAATACAATAAAAAGGAGTTTCTCTGGAATTGCATATGAGAACTCTGGCATTAGGTGGACCCTCAAAGATTCTGATATTATCCATTATCCATTTCTTGAAGGCACAATGTGAAAAATCTTCATTTCTGGAGCAAAATTGGATCAGCACATGACTCTGGAAGCTCCATCCCACACATTTATTCTTATATTAAAGTGGCGCACAGTGTCATCATTATTTATTCTCGAAGTAATCTGCTCCATTATTCCCTTCTAATTTATCATTGAATCACTAAAATAATAAATATGTAATTAGTGTCAAGGTAATTTTGTCAGATCCATTGCCTGATTTCTAAGGTTTTAGTTTTTTTTCTCTTGTGTTCCATATTGTTTACATGTCTGTTCGAGCACATGGTGTTTGTTTTGATTGTTTGTCAGATGCCTGTGTCTCTGTGACGTCACTATCATCCCTCCCACTTCCTCTCTATTGTTCTATTAAGATGATTCCACTCGCCTGTCCCCCTCGTTTTCATTGTAATTACTCGCTTTATTTATTCCCTTTATTAATATTATTCCCTTGCCTGTTGTCCTGTGTCAGATCGTTGTCCCATGTCTGCAGCCGTCTGTCCCTGTCCAGTCTAGCCCAGTGTGTGTGATTTCTTGTTTTGGCTACTGATAAGTATTTTCGTTTTTTTTTTCCTTCATTTTTTCCCCTTTCTTCTCGTTGTTTTTGTCTCTTTTTGCATCCAGGCCTGGTCCTATTTTTTTTTAGTTTGCGCCGATCAGCGGTTTCCTGTCCCATAGCCAGCCTGCCCTCGCTCTTCTTCGCGGCCGTGCAGTTCGGCGCATACCATGTGCCCCCTGTCGGCCATCAAAGGAACTACAGCAAATTACCTAACAAATATATAACTATAACAATATGGCATAGGTACCTATATAACCGGTTTATACTAGAATTAAATCAGAGTGCAGATTTCAGTGCGATGTGAAAATTTTTTTCAAGACAGAAAATGGACATGAACGTGAGTCAGAAAGCTTTAATACAAATCCAACTAATCTCATAGTAATACGAGTGTCCATGTTTTTACATACTTAAGACTCGGCAAATAAGAACATCCACGTGCATGCCAAGTAACTATACTTGCTCTGACGGAGTTACATCAGGGAGCATTACATCAAACTGGCAACCGGCTTGAGAAAGGGATCATTACTGGCTGTACAATTTCTGTGATCCTTTTTGCTCTCGCGATGAATATGTTGGTCAAGGCTGCTATAATGGAGTGTAGAGGCCCCCTGTCCAAGTCTGGGATCTGGCAGCCTTCGATCCGAGCCTTTATAGATGACTTGACAATCACCACTACCTCAATGTCTGGGTGCAGGTGGATTCTTCAGGGCCTGGTTAAGCTCATTTCTTGGACCAAAATGAGTTTCAAGCCAACAAAATCCAGGTCTATGGTACTGAAGAGAGGGAAAGTGATGGACAAGTTTCGCTTTTCAGTGGATGGCGTAGTAATACCATCAATCAAAGAGAAACCAGTCACTAGCCTAGGGAAGAATTTTGACTGCAGCCTCAGAGACACAGTATCAGTCCAAACAACGATTAAGAAGCTGGAAGCTTGGTTGTCGGCAATAGATAAGTCTGGTTTACCTGGAAGATTCAAGGCATGGATATACCAGTATGGCATTTTGCCACGGATTCTTTGACCGCTGTTGGTGTACGAAGTGACTATGTCTACAGTAGAGGCCCTGGAGAGGAAGATCAGCTGCCGTCTCCGAAGATGGCTTGGCCTGCCTCGCAGTCTAACTAGTGTAGCACTGTATGGCAGAAGCAATAAGCTTCAGCTTCCCATCAGCAGCCTGGAGGAGGAGTTTAGGGTTTCTTGTGTAAGAGAGGCCCTAGTCTACTAAGGCTCTGGAGATTCCAGAGTAACAGCTGCAGGCATTGAAATGCAAACAGGAAGGAAGTGGAGAGCACAAGAGGGACTGGAGTTGGCAGCGTCCCGGCTGAGACACAAGGCACTTGTGGGGATAGTGGCAACAGGGCGAGCAGGGCTGGGAGCAATCCCAAAGCCACAGTACAACAAGGCTCAGGGTAAGGCGAGACGCGAGTAGGTCCTAGAGGAGGTCGGAGCAGGTGTTGAGGAGGTGAGGACCAGCTGGGCGATAAGCATGTGACAGCAAGGGGCATGGACGAGGTGGGAAGGAGTGCTGGAGAGGAAGATCACCTGGAATGACATCTGGAAGGCAGAGCCACAGCGAATAAAGTTCCTGGTCCAAGCTGTTTATGACGTGCTCCCAAGTCCAACTAACCTGCATGTCTGGGGCAAGAGTGAAGTTCCAACTTGTCCACTCTGTCCCGGACGAGGGTCCCTGGAGCATATTCTGAGTAGCTGCCCATCTGCACTTGGAGAGGGTCGAAACCGCTGGCGACACGATCAGGTCCTGAAGTGTATAGCAGAGGCCATTTCACATGCAGTGGCCAACAATAAATATGTTGGCAGCCAGAGGAGAATTGCCTTCATAAGGGCAGGTGAGCAGCCCCAAGCAATGCAAAAATCTATCAACCTATTCTCATCCGCAGCAGACTGGGAGCTGCGGGTTGACCTGGGCAGGCAGCTCAAGTTCCCGGAATTTATAATATCAACCTCGTTGAGACCTTATATGGTTTTAACATCTGCATCTTCCAAGCAAGTTCTTTTGTTGGAACTGACAGTCCTGTGGCCGCATGGAAGAGCCAAATGAGTGTAAGCGGCTCAAGTACCAGGAGCTCATAGAGGACTGCCGGAGGAGGGGCTGGAAGGCTTGCTGTGAGCCCATAGAAGTAGGGTGCAGAGGGTTTGCCGCTCGTTCCCTGAGCCAGATCTTTGCCAGGCTTGGAATCACAGGAGCTGCAAATAGGAGAGCCATCAAGTCAATCACAGCTGAAAGAGCCTCGAGGTGGATTTGGATCAAGAGGTCCGCAAAGTGGGCCAGTGCTGCTGGGACACAAGTTGGGGCGTGATCAACCCCAGCTGGGTCACCTGAGAGAGGCTGTCTGAAGTTGTGAGACCCGAAACACCCGATGATCTCAAGAAACATCACTGATGATGTGTCCCAGCGCATCCAGCGATATATGTAAGTACTGTACGGTAACGAAACCCGGTGCCAATATGGCATAGGTACTTATATAACAGGTTTGTACTAGAATCAAATCAGATTGCAGATTTCGGTTCGATGTGAAAATTTTTTTAGAGACAGAAAATGGACATGAATGTGAGTCAGAAAGCTTTAATACAAATCCAACTAATCTCATAGTAATACAAGTGTCCTTGTTTTTACATTCCAACTTAAAACTCGGGAAATGAGACCATCCACGTGCAGGCCAAGTAACTATACTTGCTCTGGCGGCAGCATTAGCTTGCTAAGCTAAACATGCTTAAATTAAAATGCCCAAAACTAAAGGTTTTAAAGTGTGGCTGTACACACACATGCGCAATCACCCTGATCTACATCCATCTCAAACAATTCATACCCACCTACCTGAACTGTTCTTGTAATATTTGCACAATATTTACTCTACTTTGCTATATGTACACAATATCTTTTTAAATCATTGCTGCTACTTCAGAAATGTCAATTGTTTACTGCTGCTCTTCTCACTATCTCAACTCATACCTAATCACTCTTAAAAAAATAAAAACGTACTGTAACGTGTTACGTTGTTGTGTTTGTCAATTCTATAGCTCTTTATTTGCACATTTGCACGTGCACTTGTTGTCTATTGTTGTCTCTTCTTTGTATGGAAATTCATAGTTTTTTTAGGTTAACTTAAAAATTGTAAATCTGTCATTATGTTGTTAATTTATGTTATGTTGTGATGTGAATTTATGTTGTGTTGTTAATTTATGTTGTTTGCATGTATGTAGCACCTTGGTCCTGGAGGAACGTTGCTTCGTTTCACTGTGTACTGTACTGTAATTGGTTGAAATGACAATAAAAGCCTACTTGACTTGACTTGAACTACAAAGGATTTATAACACAATGACATGCAAAAGAATTTTGTAATTGCGTGTAAAGCGGAAAACACATTACACATGCTTGTTTGCTATTATTGGCCTTGAATGATTGTAGTTGAGTTAGCTAGCATTTTTAAAGACCATTCTTTAATATGTTATCCAGCATTTTTGAAGCTCGTTTTTAAGTATTGGTTCAGGCACTGATACCATTTTCTGCACCTGTACCTTAACGATACCCAATCCTAACTTTCACTGCAGCCTTTTTCTGCAGTTGAGGTAACAAATGTCCAGCTGCTTCCTTACTCAACTTATCCTCATCAGTTAAAGACTTCGATTAACACGTTAAGAATTTTAATTTAGTCGAAGCTATCTTGAAATAGCTTCTTGGAGATCAGGATCATCAGATAGATATTCTTCCTCAAATAGGTCCCGATAAGTACTACAAAAGGAAAAACATATACGAACTGAAACATGTTTGCAGGGTCAGGATACAATATTTTTTTTGCATTTGGTAGTTTTATAAACAAACATTGTAACAAACTAAAAAATGTAAGAATTTCAAAAACAGAATAATGCAAAAAAAGTTAACCTGTAGGCCATTCGGGTTACATTATAGCTCGATGCACAGGAGACAGTTGAGGATATAGTACCAGAGATGGGAGGGATATGATCACTCGATATGGCAATGGTGTGAGTAGTAGAACAGGTATGTGGGTCATCATTTAAATTTAAATTAGTGCCACAGGACAAACCATTGGTGGGATTTCAGTGGAACCTTGGATTGCGAGTAACATGGTTTACGAGTGTTCCGCAAGACGAGCAAAGATTTTAAATAAATTTTTATTTAAAAAATGAGCAAGTGTTGGTTTACGAGTGCCGGGTATCATGTATCACGCATGGGCCTCTTATTTTGACACCGAGCATCACATGATCATAACTGAGCCAATGATTTTTCTCTCTCTTGCGCTGTGGAATTGTGGGTAATCGTCTCCCCTGCTCGGTCTTAGTGCTCTTCTCTTACTGGTATAATCAACATCTCTCTCTCTGTTTCAGCGTCTCCTATGTGTGTGCGCACACGTAATAAGGGACTAAGTTCACACACACACACATACACACACACGGTGCCTGCACGCACAAACGGAAACACTTATCTGTCGTGATTTATTTTTACTTTTTTTTTTTTAAGTGCAGGTTAATCTGTTTTATTTTCACTTTATAGATTGTATTCATTATTTTTATGTATTTATCTTTTGGGCTATGGAACGAATAATTTGAGTTTTTATTATTTCTTAGGGGAAAATCTGATTTTTGATTTACGAGTGTTTTGGAATACGAGCCCACTTCCGGAACAAATTATGCTCGTAATCCAAGGTTCCACTGTACTGCAGATGGCAGACGATACAATGGGAAAGACATCTGTGTTACCACTGGAGATGACCGAAGCTTGACTGGGAAAGTTATGAATACCATCAATGGTATTGATGGCAGCACAACTTGATATGGTATTGTTGTCTTTTGAGATGTTAGGTTCATCCGAAAAATAGCTTGGTTGGCTGCACAGCGGATAATTTGATCACCACTGGAGAGGGACTGTGTGGCGTCTGTGGAGACAACTTTAGAGACTTTTATTTTCCACTTGTTAATGTTACCTTAAATAAAAATATTAAACAAAAGCTGTATCTCTAGTCATAAAGGACTAAAGAATGACTCAGGACTGGATGAAGTAAGTAGGATTTATTGCAGCAATAAAACCCAAGTGAGTCGCACCTGCAATGCTTAGGTCGTAAATCCAAGCATTATCAGGAGCAGACTGTCTGACAGCTACATGCACACTCATTTTAAACAGTTTTCGAGGGGAGGGATGCACACCTTGTTCCCTCTTTTGTACTTCTTTGTTCAACTCCTTACCAAAGTTTTAATCCATTATAGCCTAGCTTTCTCCAAGAAATTCTCCCATTAAGTTTTTCTGCTAGATTATGTTACGTCATATTCCTCGTCATCTGTCTCTCTATGTCATCTGTACTTCGTGATAATAATTTTTCCCATTATAATGAATTTTTCTTGCAAATTACTTTCCATTATCTTTACATTTCATTGGTTTAATTTATATAAAGATATCGGGTGGCGCTTAATTTTACTATACATTCCTGGTTTTTCGTGGTTTATTCTACACTTCTCAAGTGACAGACCATGGGTAAGCAACTCTTTCGCACTATTTCAATTATTTGTCTTGTTTTTCCAATTTGTTGTACAGGAGAGAGGGCTTACATACTTCAGGAAGGATGACTCCAATCCTGGCCCTTCTAAGAGACTTCGCCTGGAGGTAAACAGCCCGTCTCCTCATGCCTTTAGGCCTGTATGGCCAGAGTCTGGCACTCCAGCTCCTTCTGATCTTCCTGTGGGTATTGTTCTGGCTCAGAGAAGGTTGATGTTTGATATGTGATTTCTTATTGCATTTTATTTGGCTACTGATGCTTACCCAGGTCCCCTATGTTTTTGTACTTTCATGTTTGGCCTTATACTTTGTATTTTTATATAGAATTTTCATGTATCTGTTTGTCATTATGTAGATGCACATGCTATTTTGGTCTCCATTGTAACACGGTTACTTTTTGGCACGTGCGGCACGTGTACCCAACATATGTTTCAATACTTCGTTAAGTGTGCTTGGGTCTCTGCCGGGTCCTGCACCTGGCGCCTTATCTTATGCTTGTGTATCTGTCGAGTCTGGCACCTGGTGCCTTATCTTGTCTATTTATCATACATATGGCAGGTAATTATAAATTAAGTAAAGTTCATGTCTGGGTCATTCTAGGGTTTTTCCCTTACTGGTTATGTTTTATGACCTGTCTTATAGTCCCTGACATTAGGGTTTTTTCCCATACTGGTTATGTTTTATGACCTGTCACATAGTCCCTGTCTGGTTTTCTTCACACCGTGTCATATTGTCTAACCTCTGAGTGACCGCATACCTTCTCTCACAACTAGTTTGTTCTTTTTATGCATGGGATCCTGTTTTTCTGCTTACCTTTGAACATCCTGCCGGAGAGGTGGAGCACGACTCCAAGCTGTATCATCTGAAGCAGGGAGGGTCGTCTGTAAGCCGCTACACACCCGACTTCTGAACCCTCGCCGTCCAGACCACTTGAGGTGACTCCCCAAGAGCTGATCCAGTTTCACCTCACCTCCACCTCATCCCTCCACCTTCTGCCTCATCGCCCCTACGACCTGGCGATAGACCTTTAGCCGGGTTCTGTCCCTCCCCGCAGCCATCTCTATGCACTATCTGCCACCGAGATGAAGGCGATGGAGGAGTATGTATCCGACGCCCTCCGCCAAGGCACCATCTGGCCTCATCCTCACCTGCTGCCGTGGGGTTCTTCCTCGGAAAAAAAAAAGACGGCGGCCTACGCCCTTGTGTCAACTATCTGGGGCTTAACAGCATCACTATTAATATTGTAATATCCTGATATACTGGATTTTTTTTCATATAAACTGTAATGATTCAAATTAAATCAGAATGCAAGTTTTGTTTTGTTTTCAAACAAAGGAAGTTAACTTTTTCATAATATTTTAATTTTTTAAGATGCACCATACTTGTAGATTAAAATACCGTTTAGGTCATCTGATGCATCTTGGGGATCACTGCTGTTTGTATGTTGACAGTCGCCATCTGGAATTGACTGTCAATTTTAATAAATTAAGATGAGAAATGTTACTGGATTCAAAATAACATTACTAACAACATTAGTAGCCTCAATTTTTGCACATAACTGTGCTAATCTGAGATTGGACTACATGACCTTTAATCATTGCTCCAAAGTCCAATCTTTATACTTCCTAGCAAACTGAAGCCTTTTTCTGATGAGTTGAGTTTCACGAACTAGAGTTTTTCTCTATAGTCCCAATCCTGTAAGTTCTCATGACATTACAAATTTTCCCAGATTTTAATAATTTGTTGAAGGGTTCATCACCCAGTTTCAGTAATTTAAAATCTCATTTTCTTTTTTTGACGCAGCTCAATAATTTGAACCTCCTGAAATGGTGCCTCTTTTGACCAGGCAGTGTATGTGTGTGTTTATCTCTCTTCAAGTTCTTCTTTTTTCAAGTTCTTCAAAAAGAACTTACTTACAAGTTCTTTTTGTTCTGTTATAAGCACCTTGTCTGATCTCACATAAATGGACTTCTTATGAAACAAGCATGCCAGTCAAAGTCTGTTTGGCGCTAAGGGATGGCTCCACCAGTTTGTTATGGCAAAGTAGCAAAATCTGTAACCTGAGGGGAAAACCAGCACATACTGTACAGTCTCAATGCAAGTCAAACATTTGTGACAGATAATAAATAGATTGTTACTTTTGTAACAGCTATTCAGAATGTACAATAAACTTCTATCTATCATTTAAAAATGTATCTTGTCAAATTAAAATAAGTTTGTATGTGAGACAACTGGTCTTTGCGGCCCGACGTCCGCAAAAAGGGTTCTCCAACACCACAAAAAAAGGGGAAAAGGGAAAAAAATAATCCCAAAAATGATGGCAATACTCACAGAGATGTTTAAAAGAAAAAAAGTGATAATTTATTTACAGTGCTTGAGAGGTGTAAGAGTCCCAGTGAAAGAACAAACAAACCAAAGCTATATACAAAGTAACAAAGAAACACTATACAAAACCAAAACACATGGCAAAAAGCATATTTGACATTTATTTAAGATGACATCGAGCTATTTAATGTAAACTTGTTTGTTTGGTTATCTAACCCATTTTAACTTTTTAGTTTAGTAGTTTGCAGTTTTTCATATTTTCTTATTATTATTCATTGGTGACTCACATTCTTTTTCTCCCTTACAGAGTTTTGAAACTTAACCTGTAGAGTCCTATAAGTGAAGATTCACCTTTCATTGCTGAATTCAAGAACAGATGGCCTGCACTCTTTCCTAAGCGAGAGGTTTGTCTTTAATGCCATGTCAGCTGATTAATTACTTGGAGGTTGTTTTAGGTCCTATTTAGATGGTATTTAGATGTAATTCAGGTTTGTCTATTTATAGTAAATGTGTATGTTATCTGTGAGTGCTGGTAAAGGAAATGATGATGTCCTGTCTAAAATGTATCTGCATGCTGATTTCTCTCGCTTTTTTTTTTTTTTTTAATTGTATCAGATATCTGTGGAATTCAGCAAGATTGCAACAATTCCTTTGGTGTCCAAATCCATGGGTCAGTTTGATCATTTGTCCTCCCAGCTCCTCAAAATTTTCGAAAAAAGAAAGGAGGAGCAGCCACCCAAAAGATCAGGGACATCCTGTGTGTTATGGATCAGGTATGCTCCCTAAATTCTTCACCATTTCTAATAATTCATAATAGGTCTAAAGAATATTTAATCCAAATATGAATATTTTGTTATTTTCAACTCTTTGTACACAAAAATAAAAGTTAAAGGTGAGTTTCTGTTCTAAAGCTCCAATTATCATGATGATTTTTTATCTTTTGTCGCTTCAGAAAAAGAACTCGCCATTGACCGTCATTTTAACAACAGAAATAGCTGGACAAATTGGCCCAAAAGTACATTTTATGTAGGGGAGGTTTAAAAACACAAGATCGAGAAAATAATGACTTTCTGTCTCGCTTATACAGTATATGTGTATCCCATTCAGTGCTTCTGATTCGAGACTACTGTATTTGTTAATGGAAACACTTGACTTTCGTAAAATACAGCAGTGGGAGAATATGGGTAATACTACATAAATGTAAAATGTACAGTAAAAAGTACTAATTCTACTTTTATTTTGATTACAGCATCACTATTGAAATAAAGTGTGTATTCATCCTGAAAGCCATAGTGGTTTACCTAAATGAAGATCATTCAAACCTAGTGAAGGAGTACATGGTAATCTATTTACATTTTTTTTTAAAGAAAATTTTAGTATTTTTCTCTAAAACCAGTTCCTATTTTTACCCTTGATCTGTTGGTGACTGTTTTGTTTTGTACTTGCCATTTTTAGGATGGAGCAACACTACTCTCGGAATCTAAGCGATCAAACATGATGGGGCAGATGTTGCAGACCCATATAAAGATGTTGGTGTCATCATCGAAGGCATCCAGGCACTTTAACTTGGACAATGTCGCTAATGCATGTTCTATGATGGTTGCTCTAATTTATGCTTTAAACTTGGCTTATCCCCAGGATCTGAGAGATACTTTTGAATTTTTTCTAAAGATTGTCATGGAACTTGATGCAAACAAGCTGTTAGCATCAAGTTCAAATAAACTCATTTCATAGGCACTGTAATGTGAGACAAGGGCTAAGCGGCAGGACCTATGGTTTTTCCATAATGTTGCACTGGTTGTTGCAGCACATTTTTTTCCAGTGCTGACCAGGTGATATCTTTAAATCTTTATTTAAATAGCTGCAATGTTGTTAATTTTTGTTTTTTTAGAAGGTGTAGTTTACTAAAGAACACTATATTTTCTCCATCTATATTTTTTAAAATAAATGTTCTAAAGACAGAATGCTTTTATTTTACTTTTTACTTGTAATATTATTTTTGTAACTTCTTGTAATAATTAAAGATATATTTTGGAAAGTGAAGACCGTATTTCAATTTTGGTAAACATGTTCTTGTTAGGAAAAAAAAGTAACGTTGTAAAAATGTTACTTTGCTTTCAGATGTCTTCCTTTAAATAACAAGTGTTAGCTGCTTTTTTTTGTTTCAAGAAAATGTACTTTATACTGTTAAAGAAGGCTGTTAATTTTTTGTAAATCCTTTCTTTTATTTTACTTTATACTTGTATTATTACTTTAATAGTATTACATAATTTATTAAATTATTAAATAATATTAAATATTGTAATAAGTTAAAATAACTGTGTAAAAGTAACAATGTTATTGAATAAACTCAATGAAACAAACTTTTTTCTTTGGTCAAACATGCCAATACTAATTTTAGAATAAAGAAACGTTTGTAGTTGTCTAAATTAAGTTCTTAAAATTAATTGGCTCAACAAGATAAAATTACTTACAAGCTAAAGCTACAAGATAGTTCAAATGAAAATTATTTGATTTCATTGGCATTGGCATTTACATGGATTAAGTTGAACTAACATAATTCAAATGTGTGGAAATGTGTGTCATAATTATATTAAGTTTTACCAACGAGTAATTTTTTTGAGTGATCAAGGAAAACAGCACCAGACCTACCATGTAAACCTGTTAAAGGAGTGGAAGGAAAAAGACAGTCCTTGCACTGAGGTGTTCCTGATTCGTCAGGTACAAGAAGTAGAAGACCTGGAGAGTGAGATCTCATCTGTAAGGCAAGAAGGACCGGGGAATCTTAACCACCTACAAGCAAAGCAAGTTACTAAACTGAAACAGCCTTTTGGGGATCTTCCAGCACTATTCACCCAGAAACCAGGCAGAACCCAAGCACTGAAGCATACAATTAACCTCAAAGATCCAACACCCATCAGACAGCGACCATACAGAGTGCCTGAGAGGTTGGTGAAGGCCCTGAAGGAGGAGATTTTGACCATGCAGAGGTTGGGTGTATTTGAGCCATCGGTAAGTGAGTGGATTATTGTGCCCAAGAAAGATGGGAGCCTAAGGGTCTGTCTAGACTTCAGGAAACTGAATGCAGTTTCAAAGTTCGATGCCTACACCATGCCAAGAATAAATGACCTGCTTGAGAGGATAGGGAAGGCAAAATACATAACCACCCTAGACCTCTGTAAGGTATATTGGCAGGTTCCCCTACAGGAAGACTCAAGGCCATACATGGCATTCTGGACTCCCATTGGTTTATACCAGTTTACGGTAATGCCTTTCGGGCTAAATGGGGCACCAGCCACCTTCCAGCGATTAATGAACCATGTCCTATGGGGTACAGAAGATTACTGTGCAGCATACCTCGATGATGTGGCCATTTACAGTACTACCTGGGCTGAGCATCTTACCCACCTGAGACTGGTATTAAGTAAAATTGCGGAAGCCGGACTCACATTAAACAGCACCAAATGTGAATGGGCGAAACAGGAAACCCGCTATTTGGTGTATGTCTTGGGGTTTGGACAAATATGGCCACAGATCGACAAGATAGAGGTGATCAAAAACAGTCCAAAACCCATCACAAAGAAGCATGTGAGGTCATTTTTGGGGCTAGTGGGGTGGTATAGAAGGTTCATACCACACATCGCGACTGTTGCAGCAGTCTTACCAACCTCACGGCAAAAGCAGCAAAGAACCCAGTACAGTGGATGGAGGATTGTTAAAGGGCCTTGTCTGCACTGAAGGGCTATTTGTGCTCATCACCTGTGCTGCAAAGCCCAGACTTTGAGAAACACTTCATTTTACAGGTAGATGCCTCAGGAGTAGGGCTGGGAGCTGTACTTGCTCAAGGTGAAGAAGGGGAAGACAGACCCATATTATACCTGAGCAGGAAGCTGTTACCTAGAGAGGTGATGTACAGTATTCTACAATTGAAAAGGAGGGCCTTGCAATCAAGTGGGCCCTGGAAAGTTTACGTTATTACCTCCTGGGAAGGGAGTTTAAATTAGAAACAGACCATTGCACTCGGACATGGATCAACACAATGAAAGACACCAATGTCAGAGTTACCAGATGGTATTTAACTTTGCAACCCTTCACGTTCCAGGTACAACACCAAGTGGAGTCCAGTAATGTAACAGCCGACTATTTGTCCCGATTGCCAATGTTGAGGGATGTTGGCAATCTTTGAGAAGAGGGAGGTGATGTGACGAGGAGCTCGCCACGATCAGCAACAGCACACATATACAACTCATTTAGGCAAGAAGCTAGCGCGGATGGGTGCACACAGCTGCGCTACGAACATACTGCTGCATACATACACACACACACACACACACACACACACACACACACATGCAAACATCAGTTATACAGTACATCAGTTATACATATGACTTGTAACTGGTTCACACACACAACATACTTGTTTAAACAGAGGTTACTGTTTATTGTTTGTCGCAGCATGATTTCAGTTTCCTTACTGGAGTCTTCCGGGTACTGCAATTGGTTGCGTCAGCATGCGTCATCACCAGGGCATTAGGGGAAACCGAGTTTTGAGTACTCTTGGGTTGATATACGCGGATTTCCCGCGTTGAGCATCCGCATTGCTGATGAATCAGGGGAAAAACCATTCTGTCTATAACCAGAGGGGTGTATAATAATAATAAAAGAAACAAAACAATAATTTACAAAATATATACAAAAATTTACACTCCAACTCAGCTTTCTCAATTATCACAAAAACTAACTCCACTCCCATCTACTCCAACCAACAACCTTCCCCTTGGCATCAGCCAAAAAATCTTATTTTCTTTTTTTCCCTTTTTCGGGGAAAGTTTGGTTTGTTCCTTTTTTACTAACCAGACTAATGACCACTGCTGGTGAAGACTTAGTTTTTCTTCGGAGGCGCAATTTTGCAAAATCTTCCTTCTTGAGATTTGGAAGTACTCAATTATTATTATTCTTATCATATCTGATTTGTTGTTAAATGTCCATAGTATACCTTTAAATGTATAGAAATTATTTATCTGTTAGTATTTTAACCTTTGTTTTGATTATTTGCTTTAATTATACATTATGCATAATCATACAATTATATGATTTTTTAAAATGTATAATTCTGATCTTATATATCAAATAGTGACTAATATGCTTAAATATTGGATAAACTTTTATAGATTAAATTTAGGGATTAATTAAATCAGCGCATAATCACATTTAAATTAGCATTTAGTCTTATATAATCATTGTTTTTGTTGGTTTAAAAACCTACATAAATTTTTGTCATAAATGACAAAACCTACATTGTCAAGATTGATTATTTTATATTATTAATTTTGAACCTACACTATTCAGATCAGAATTACTTACATGATTTTATTTAGTTATGCATATATATATATATATATAGTAGACGATAATTGCTATAATTGTGTATAGTACTTATAATTATTAAATATTAATTTCAGTTTTGGTATGCAAGCTATATAATTTTTTTTTTTTTAAGTTTTCAGATATTTCTTTGGGCCCATGTTCATTAAAATTCTCTCTTTGTTTCATTTTTAGCTTGCAGACAGCGCTCTTCTCGCTCATCTTGCCTGAAGATCTTTTTGGGAGCAGGTGGTTACATATAAAAGATTAAATATGCATATAAATAGTAAATATAAACAAAAAATACAGTTGTGTTCAAAATAATAGCAGTCCATCAGTAACCAGTTCAATAATTGTTTTTGGAAGAAATTAAATTTCTTCATGGTAAATATTTTACTTGTAGGTATAATGGAGTAATAGAAAACCAACAGACCCAACAGTCATGACTTGCATGCACCTGATTCTATTTAATTGAATCATTAATTGAAATGAGTTCAATTGGAGAGGTAAATTATTCTGTGAAAAACAGGTGTCAAACATGTTCCCCTTATTTAAGGATAAATGCAGAAAAGGTTGTTCTGTGCATTTCTCTCTGAAAATCAGAGTAAAATGGGTAATTCCAGACATTGTTCAGAAGAACAGCGTACTTTGATTCAAAAGTTGAAGAGATGAGAAAACATACAAAGAAGTGCAGAAAATGATAGGTTGCTCTGCTAAAATGTTTTCAAATGCTTTAAAATGGAAACCAAAACCAGAAAGAAGTGAAAGAAAGCAGAAAACTACCATTCGAATGTATGAAAGAATGACAAAATTGGCAAAGACTCAGCCATTCAGTTCCATCATGATCAAAGAACATCTAAAGTTACTTGTGAGTACTGTTACTATTAGAAGACGGCTATGTGAAGCCAAGCAATTGTTGAAAAAAAGACATGTGCTGAAGAGGTTATAATTCGCCAAAGAACATATTGACTGGCCTAAAGAGAAATGGCGCGATATTTTGTGGACTGATGAAAGCTAGATTGTTCTTTTTGAGTCTAGAGGCCGCAGACAGTTTGTCAGACAACCCTCAAACACACCAGTAAGCGAGCAGCATCTTGGTTCCAGACCTACAAGATTAAAGTTATGGAGTGGCCAGCCCAATCCCCAGACCTTAATCTAATAGAAAACTTGTGGGCTGACATTAAAAATGCTGTCAGAAACCATGGTTATATAACTAAATATTAGTTCAGAGATGCACAACAAAGATTAAACTTTAATAATTTTTGTTTAAACGGTAAATTCATCATTTTGTAAAGATGAATGATGACACTGCTATTTTTTTGAACAGGCTAATATTTGTTTTTCTTCACTTTCTGTAAACTAATAATACATTTAGCACATTTTCCTTAATGTTGTGATTCAGAATAGAGCGTGCAGGGTGTCCAATGCATTTGTGTGATTTAAGTTAAAAGTTATTATATGGATATGGAGCTTTACTCACTTTTTTCAACACACTGCTATTATTTTGAACACAACTGTATATATATAAATAGATACACATACATACACGAACACACAAACAAACAAACACACACACACACACACACACACACACACACACACACACACACACACACACATGCAGGCATGCATATTTATCAATAAATTTGGGGTTTTCATGAGCTGTACGCCATAATCATCTCAATTATGACAAATCACGGCTTGAACTATCTTGCTTTGCATGTAATGAGTCTATCTCATATATTAGTTTCACATTTTAAGTTGCATTACTGAAATAAATGAACTTTTGCACGATATTCAAATTTTTCAAGTTTCACCTGTGTGTATATACTTATATATATATTTAATTATTTATATATTGATAAATATGCATGTTTGTTTGTGTGTGTGCTTGTGTGCGTATATATATATTTATTCATATATATTATTAGTTTATATACATTGTTTATATGCATATTTATTGTTATATATACTGTGTATATATATATATATATATATTCATTCATATATTTATAAATATGCATGCATATCTGTATGTGGTGGTTTTATGTATATTTATTATTATTTATTATATATTTAATATCTATTATTTCAATGTATATTTATATATGTTGCATGCATGCATGTCTTTGTGTGTGTCTGTCTGTCTGTATGTGTGTTTGTGTGTATGTATATTATTTATATATTTATTAATATATATTATTTATATATTTTATTTTTGTGTATGTTTGTGTGTATATATTTATATATATTTTATAAATACATATAGATGTTTATTTATATGTTATTTACATGTGTGTTTGTGTGTGCTTGTATTTATGTATGTATATCTATTATTTATATGTATATTTATATATTTTATATTTAGATATTTTTTGTGTATATTTTTTATGAATATGCATGCATGCATGTTTGTATGTGTGTTTGTGGTTGTCTGTGTGCGGCTGTGTGTTTGTAGTAGTCCTTTGGATAGGGCCACTTGTCCTTCTGGGATACTTTTTGAATCTGGCGTTGAGGAGTGTGTTCTTCTTAATGTACCCCTAATGGCTGGATCTAAGTTTTGTTCTTGCTACACTGATCTTGCTACTTCTTTCAGCATCCCATGAGCTTGTAATTCTACATTAGTCCATTCATGTTCAATTGTTGTCACTCCCATCATAGGGACAGTGGGGTACACTTTGTTTTCCACAGAGTGTTCTGTGTTATAAGGGGGTTGCCTCATGCACATCTCTGGTGGTGGCGGAAATGGTTTTCCTGTTCATATTTCCTTTCTGTAATCTCTACTTGATCCCATTGTTCCATAATATGTTCACATCTACCTTTTTCTTGATTTTCTTGATTTAATATCATATTCACCATTTGCTATGCAGCTTTCTCCTGTTCCCCTTTCTAAGTTGTCCTTCTTCCTTAAAGTAGTCTATTATTCTTAATTCAAGCTTCTCTTCTGTCTCCTTTTTCTTCTTTTCTGTTCCCCAGCTTATGATTTTCTGTCTTAATTTAGTACAAGCTTCTAAGTTGAATGATGCGTCAGTAGGCCATTGATCTGGATCTCCTTTATTTCTTTTATGCAATTTTTCATATACTTTCTGATATCGTATTCTAGTACACAGTGTTGATTAACTATGGTTTTTCCAATTAGGACTATTCATTTATCGATTTTTGTTAACTTTTTTTTGTATTTATTTATTTATTTATTTTAAATATTTTATTTATTCATCTATTTATTTTATTTACTTTTCATTAATTTTAATTAATATTAATTTTGTAATAAACGTTATTAGAGACCCTAGCAACAAGTTGCATTTTCTTGCAAGATCCTCTTTTCTCCACACGATGGCAGAATCTCTCCACAACTATTTGAGTTTAATAATCATACATGTAATTCCTCATATGGTGCACCAGACGGAGCCAAAGAATTAACGTTGAGAGCCTACAGGAGAATGTGAACTCAGCATAGAATTCTTAGAAATGCCACATATATCTTATGCGAAGTCGCCACGCTGCCTCCGGAGGCTTCTAAATTAAGACATAGCTTACACTTAGTTTCTTGATTTACAAGGATTTAACATATATTCATATCTTTGAATGAATTAATATTCATAAGTGTGGGTGCTTGTTTGTAGCATGAGTATTATTGTACCATGCTTTGTTCTATTTTCATCGACCTGTCTCTGGATTATCACCCCAGATTTCATGTGTGCACGCCCTTGTGTGCAGACGCGTCTATCCAACTCTGCTACATCCCACTTAAGGGATGTTCCAGGAGTGGTATAGCAGCAATTGCCACCACATGCAGACTTTTCCCTCTTTGTTTTATTAACCTCCCCCCCCAACCATGCCAAAATGTCGTGGCAAACTACACCAATTTTCCAAACAAAAACTAAACAACTGCTTGAGTACAGAAAAAGTAAAGAAGTTTATTGTAACCAAAAGTAAATCGACACCTCTGGACCTGCCAGCCAGAAAGACAACAGACACCCCACGAAAATTACCCAAGATCTCCTAACTTCCTTAATTTTACATGGTTTATATATCATTACCTAGCAATTACCTCATTGTTCGCTCCTCCTTAAGTCAAGTCTTTTTTTTTACCTAATATTCAATAGATGTATGTTCATTTTGTTAGGCCAGATAAGGCAACTCCGAGTTACATATTTTTTCCCCTCTCAGCTCATATTTATTCATGTCTGGGTAGGCCACCAAAAATCTTCTTTTCTTTTTTCCTTTTTCAGAGAAAGTTTGGTTTGTTCCTCTTTTACTAACCAGACTATCGACCACTGCCGGGAAAAGACAGTTAAAATAAATAAATAAAAATCTTCCACTTCAAGATGCTTAAGTACTCTATTCTTATTATTCTTACCATTCTGACTTGTCTTTAACTGTCCATAGTATGCCTCGAAATGTATAGAAGTTATTTACCTATTAGTCCTTTAATATTTGTTTTGATTATTTGTTTCAATTATACATTATACATAATCATGCAATTATATGATTTTTCTAATTGTCAGGGATAACCCCTAGAGGGCGCCAATGCGCCCAGAGACTTTTTGTTAGTAGTTTGTTTAAGTTTGACTTCATTTCCCAGTTTGCACCTCGGTCAGGTGACATGGGCGCTCACCTGAACCGAGCTGATTCATTCGTTTCTTTATAAATAATCTGCTTGAGTTCTAGTTCTTGCCTTGCATTTGTTACGTTAATTCTAGTGTATGTTGTTCCAGTTTAGATGTGTTTTTCGTATGGTGATTCGTGTTTTGGTTTATGTTATATCAAGTTCTTCTGTTTGTTTTGTTCCCTGTTTTTTTCATTAAAAAACATCTTCTAAACATCCACCTCTGCGTTTATGCCTTGCCTCCGAAACCAAGAGAAGTGTGACAGAATGCAAGACCTTACAAGAGGCATAGCGGAGGAGCCTCCCCTGGAGATTCTTTTGGGGGGGGCTAGGATGTTAGCGCCATGGGAAGCCGACGCGGAGGGCAGCTGGATTACCAAGTAGTGTTGCGGCAAGAAGCTAAGAGGAGCAGGAAGAAGGAGCTCGGGCAGGGGAGCGCAGGTAAAGACGGAGCAGGAGAAGCTGAATGAGCAGCCAAACTGGGATGGCTGCTGGCTGGCGAGATGGCACACGCCGTTCAGAAATGGCGCGGATAGGGGTGACATGAGTCCCCGCACCGACCAGAAAGCAGAGACTGGGAGGTCCAAATTTGGTAGTGGCCAGGGTGAAGGGGCATCCCACAGCGAGCGTCAGATCAGAGCAGAGTGCGAACGGGACGTGCCGCAAGGAGCAGCATCCCAGCTTGCATGGAGCAGCTTTGGGCGGAGCGCCAAAAGGAATGAAGGGCACATTCGAGACCTGCAGGAGCAGGTAGCCACGCTCCAAGGGCTGCTAACGCGGCTAAGCCTCAGGGAAGGCCTAGACTTGCCAGCCAGCCTCACGGGAGGCCCAGACCTGCCAGCTCCTTTCCCCAATGTAAGTGACGACGACAGTGACCTCGTTTACATGCCGTTCAGCGAAGACGACAGCGAGCTCTTCTACCTGCCGTATAGCAACGACAGCGAGCGCGAGCTCTGCAGCGATGACAAGGATGGCAAGCTCCTTTTTCCGCCGCGTAGCTGCGGTGACAACAGCGAGCTCTATATCCTGCCGTGTAGCTGCTTCGTCGAAGACGGCGAGCTGCCGCCACTGTACTGCACCGAAGAGGAGGGCGAGCTGCCGCTGCTGCACAGCGCCGAGGAAGACAGTGAGCCGCCGCCGCTGCATGGCGCCGTCGAAGATGGTGAGCTGCCGCCGCTGCACGGCCCCGTCGAAGACAGCGAGCTGCCGCCGCTGCACGCTGCCGTCTAGGACAGCGAGCTGCCGTCGCTGCACAGTGGCGAGGAGGACAGCGAGCTGCCGCCGCTGCAAACGCCGCTGAGAGCAGCGAGTTTCCTCCGCCGCCGCCGTCATGCAGCGAAGAGGACAGCGAGCTGCCGCCGCTGCACAGCGGCACCGAGGACGGCGAGCTTCCTCTTCCTCCGCCGCCCAGCACCCATGATGAAGGCGAGCTTCCTCTTTCTCTGCTGCCCTGCATCAGAGAGGATGGCGAGCTTCCTCTTCCTCCGCCGCCCATCACCCGGGATGAAGGCGAGCTTCCTCTTCCTCTGCTTCTGCCGCCCTGCATCGAGGAGGACAGCGAGCTTCCTCTTCCTCCGCCTCCATGCTTCAGCGAGGACAGCGGGCTTCCTCTTCCTTCGCCGCCACCGCGGTTCTGCATCGAGGAGGACAGCGAGTTTCCTCTTCCTCCGCCTCCATGCTTCAGCAAGGACGGCGAGCTTCCTCTTCCTCCGCTGCCGCCGTAGCTCTGCATCAAAGGAGGGTGGAAAGTCGCTTGCCCTACGTGCCCTGCCACCTTGCCCCGAGGACATAACTGGCAGCCTCTGCATGAGAGGCCCAGACTTTGGACCTTGGGGGAGATGCCCTGGACCTTCTGTAGGCGCCCCGGAGTTGCGCCCTTTGAGGGGGGGTTATGTCAGGGATAACTCCTAGAGGGTGCCAAAGCACCCTGAGACTTTTTGTTCGTAGTCGTTTTTTGTTTGACTTCATTTCCCGTTTTGCATCTCGGTCAGGTGACGTGGGCGCTCACCTGAACCGAGTTGGTCATTAGTTTTTGTATAAGTAGCTTGTTTGAGTTCTTTTAGTTGTCTTGCAACTGTTGATTTAGACCGAGTAAATAGTGGTCAAGTTCAGTTCATGGTTTCCTGGTCGTGAGTCGTGTTTTGGTTTATTTTACATAAAGTTAGCTGTTTGTTTTGCTTTCGTTATTTGTGTTTAATAAACATCATTCTCAACAACATCGAGACCTCTGCATCTATGCCTCTCAGACAACACCTTCACCATTGTGACACTAATGATTCTGATCTTATTCTGTATATCAAACACTGACTAATGTGCTTATTATAGATTAAAATTAGGGATTAATTAAATTAGTACATGATCATGTTTAAATTAGTATTTATTATTTATATAGCCATTGCTTTTGTTAGTTTAAAGACCTACATTGATTTGATTACCAGGTTGATTATTTTTTATTATCATTATTATTATTATTATTTTCACCTTACACTATTCAGATCAGGATTATTTACAGTACATGATTCTATAATTGACTATAATTGTGCATAGTAGTTATAATTGGTAAAGGTTCATTCCAGTTTTAGTATGCGTATTATATTAACTTTTCGGAGTGTAATTTTCAGATTTTTTCTTTAGGTCTATGTCCATTAAAATTCTCACTTTGTTAAAATTTAGCCCGCAGGCAGCGCACTTCTTGCTCATCTCGCCTATGGATCCTTCTGGGAGCAGGTGTTTACACCCTGCCTTACCCAAATCGCCACAATCATCGCTTTATCAGAGCACTTATTCCTCTGAGGGGGGTATTGCTAAGGATTAGTGATTAATTTGATTTTTCTTTTCTTTTTCCAATATGATAAATAGGATGTATGTTGTTTTCATTACTTTATCCGCTCTTAAAAGAGGAAGTCTAGCTCGTTGCACTCTATGTCCTAATCAAAGCAGAACCAAAAACTTATTTTTATATTTTGGATATCTGCCTGCATTTTCTGTATTTTTCCACTTCATTAAAGTTCCTCAATTTCTTGCACTCTGTGTGTAGGGGTGGTTCTTGGGTCACATACCTTTTTGCTTGATTATTGTATACAGCCATAAAATAAGATGAAAAGTAGTAAATATTATTAGTATATTGCTTTGCTAGTTATTTTTATTAGTATTATTATTTTATTTATTGCTTTGTTTCCTATCCCTGTCTTTTGCCTGTATGTTCCTCATTTCCCCAATTTGGCGTGCAGGCGCCTTTTCTTTTATTGCAACGAGCGGATCGAGCGTTTTTGTGTGCATGTTCGTGTGTGTCTGCGTTTGTTTGTGTGTTTGTGAGTATATGTGTATATTTATTCATATATATAAATATTATTGATATATATATTACTTGTATTTATATATATGTATATATTTATATAAATGTGCAGGCATGTTTGTGTGTCTTTGTGTGTGTCTGTGTGTGTTTGTTTGACTGTATATAATACACATTTTTATACACATATATAAATGTTTGTTTGTTTGTTTGTTTGTGTGTTCGTTTGTGTGTGTTTGTGTGCATGTCTTTGTGTGTGTGTTTGTGTGGGTTTTTGTGTGTGCTTGTTTGTGTATTTCTTTGTTTGTATGTGTGTGTTTTTATGTGTGTTTGTGTGTGATTATTTTTGTGTATGTCATTGTGTGTTTGTTTGTTTGTTTGTTTGTGGTTTTGTACGTCTTTGTGTGTATGTGTTTTTGTTTGTTTGTGTGCGTGTGTGTTTGTATGTGTGTGCTTGTGTGTGTGTGTATGTTTGTTTTTCTTTGTGTCTGTTTTTGTTTGTGTTTGTTTGTCTGTGTGTGTTCATGGGTTTTTTGTATGTATGTGTGTTTTATTTATGTTTGTTTATGTGTTGTTTGTGTGTGTCTGTTTGTGTGTTTGTGTTTATTTTTGTTTGTCTTTGTATGTATCTTTGTTTGTGTGTGTGTGTGTGTCTTTTTTGGGTGTATGTGTGTTTGTTTTTGTGTTTGTGTGAGTTTCTTTGTGTGTGTATGTGTTTGTTTGTTTATGTGTGTGTGTGTGTGTGTGTGTGTGTGTGTGTGTGTGTGTGTGTGTGTGTTGGTTTGTGTATGTCTATGTTTTTATGTATGTTTTTGTATGTCTGTTTGTTTGTTTGGGTGTGTGCGTTTTTTGTGTGTATGTGTGTTTGTGTGTGTGTGTGTGCGTGTGTGTGTGTGTGTGTGTGTGTGTGTCTGTGTGTGTTTGTCAGTGTGTGTGTTTTTTCGTGCGTCTATGTATTTATTTATATATATTACTTTATTGATTCATATATATTATAGATATATTCATTTATGTATATCTATCATTTATATGTATATTTATATCTTTTATATATCTTTATTTCTAAATATGCATGCATCTCTGTGTTTTATTTATGTTTGTTTATGTGTTGTTTGTGTGTGTCTGTTTGTGTGTTTGTGTTTATTTTTGTTTGTCTTTGTATGTATCTTTGTTTGTGTGTGTGTGTGTCTTTTTTGGGTGTATGTGTGTTTGTTTTTGTGTTTGTGTGAGTTTCTTTGTGTGTGTATGTGTTTGTTTGTTTATGTGTGTGTGCGTGTCTGTGTTCATGTGTATGTTTGTTTGTTTGTTTGTTTATGTGTGTGTTTGTTTGTTTGTTTGTGAGTGTTTTGATTGTGTGTGTGTGTGTGTGTGTGTGTGTGTGTGTGTGTGTGTGTGTGTGTGTGTGTGTGTGTGTGTGTTGGTTTGTGTATGTCTATGTTTTTATGTATGTTTTTGTATGTCTGTTTGTTTGTTTGGGTGTGTGCGTTTTTTGTGTGTATGTGTGTTTGTGTGTGTGTGTGTGCGTGTGTGTGTGTGTGTGTGTGTGTGTGTCTGTGTGTGTTTGTCAGTGTGTGTGTTTTTTCGTGCGTCTATGTATTTATTTATATATATTACTTTATTGATTCATATATATTATAGATATATTCATTTATGTATATCTATCATTTATATGTATATTTATATCTTTTATATATCTTTATTTCTAAATATGCATGCATCTCTGTGTTTTATTTATGTTTGTTTATGTGTTGTTTGTGTGTGTCTGTTTGTGTGTTTGTGTTTATTTTTGTTTGTCTTTGTATGTATCTTTGTTTGTGTGTGTGTGTGTGTCTTTTTTGGGTGTATGTGTGTTTGTTTTTGTGTGTGTGTGTGTGTTTGTGTGAGTTTCTTTGTGTGTGTATGTGTTTGTTTGTTTATGTGTGTGTGCGTGTCTGTGTTCATGTGTATGTTTGTTTGTTTGTT
>JAAGKR010004882.1:0-56316 GCA_011419295.1 Clarias macrocephalus | reverse complement strand
AACAAGAATCACAAGGAAAAGCTCTCATGTTATTTAAAGGACATGGCACAAATGTCTTACATCATGGTAATTTCAAAATTAGCAGTTTGAAATTTGTCACAACAATGGACAGTGATATATCACTGATGGCTCACTAATACTTTGAGGCTTTTTTGTAAATGCTACCTGTTTGGTTTTTTCATGAACTCTGTAGTATCAAGATATTTGGCCCAAAAGGAAGTTCAGACTAAAGTACAAACATATAGTACATCCAAGTCAAGGGGAGAAATATTTTCCTAGTTAAAAAACTTGATGGTGCCTACAATGCATAGATAATAAAGCATCATGAAATGTTCTGTATGGCAGATTGTTATTTCAAACAAAACTGTAGTAAAACACAGGTTTAAAAATGTAACATGTAATTAAAAATAATAGGTCTTGTATTCAATAAAGTATTCATAATACTTTCTCTATTAACTTTAAAAAAGTCAATAGATCTGGCATACAGAGCATTTCAAGATGCTTTAATATACAGTAGATGAATTATAGAGACAGTGTTTCTATTTATCTTAAATTATATATGTTCAAAATAATTATACACTATGCTTACATTGATGTTCAAAATTGAGTACCTCCCTCTGTTAATTCTTTGACATCTGAACCAACCACCACACCTCTTCACAATGTCTTATAGACAAATGGGATCAAAGTGGACTTGTTTGGCCTTACTGTCCAGTATTTCAACAGAAACACCTCACACCCCTGACAAGCATGGCGAAGGAGAGGTGATGATTTGGGTTTTATTTTGCAGCCAAATGTTATAAAGGCAAATGTGCCTTTGAGCTGCCTGACAGCTAAAACTTATAAATTGGGTTATGAAACCGGATAATGAATGCACACCAGTACATGTACATCAGAATGGCTGAAAAATAAAATAATCAAGGTTTTAGAATGGCCGAGTCATGGTGTGGTGGGACCTTATCAGAGCTGTGTATAACCTCTATGAACTGAAGCAATGGCATAAAGAAGAATGGGTAAAAGTACTCAACAACAATGTGAGAGACTGATACAGTAAACAATTACTTCAAGTTATTGCTGCTGAAGGTGGAGCGACAAGCTCTTGAATCATGGGGGTACAGTACTTAGTTTTGCACACGTTCTTTCTAAATAATAAAGTCACATGTGTTTTTTCGTCTGAATTTGGATTTGCCTCATACTGTAAGATGATTTTTATTATTTTTTTACATTTTTATTATTTTAAACAAAAACACAGAAATAAAAGTGTGGGTACTTTTGAACATGACAGTTTTATAGAATTACAAATACATTTATTTATTTATTTTAATGAAGGGTACCAATAATTGACAATGTGGGGACCTTTATTTTTGAAGGCAACTTTTGTTTAAAAAATGAAAAGAATCAGAAAAATAGCTTTTGGTTTCAGAGGTAAAATGTTACCTCAGAACATTTATAGGCCAATCGTCTTACCATATGAGGCATAGCATAGCATAACATTAATAATTATGGTAGTATAGGATTCTTACAAGGATAGATGAATCTGTGTGTGAGTGTGTGTATGTATTTCAAACTGAGAAAACCGGGGAGGAAAATAACAGGGTTGTAATGCTTTACAGTCATAGTTTCCCTGTGGTGATTGCCTCACCGAAAACGCTTGTTAGCTTCAAGCTTCAGTAAAACTGTCTAATGTGGCAGGTTTTTTCATTTGTCATTCTGTCAGCACGCCAGGAAAAAGTGACCTTAGGGATGTATTGGCTAAAAAGGGATAAACTGAGGAATTCACCCAGAAACATAAAGATGACATGATTGGTAAATAAAATGCTACTAGCATCAACTCATTGCAAAATGAAAATATTAGACCAACTACTTAACAGTAATTTTTCTTGGTGTTCTTGCTTAAATAGAAATTTTATACAACAATTATTTGTAAATAACTTGAGGACAGTGCGCCTTTCTGCACAAAGCCAGAAAAACAGATTTACGCTGTACTGTAATTTAAAAAAGGCACTTTAATAAATAGAAAATATCAGTATAACAGATGAGATCTAATGTGGTGAATGCTAAAAAAAAAAAATGAAAAGATGTATTTATTACTATACATATAATCCTACATTGGATATTACCGGTGAAAAATCAGCTTTTCTTGTTCTAGCATAAAAGATCCTGACATAAGCATAAACAAATGTTTGGTTTTTACCATTTTTAATAATGTAACTGTATTAGAATGTCTGAAATTCACTGTTTTGCTATGTTATTCCATTCTAAAGGAAAAGTTTGAAAATAATCAACAATTTCCAGCCAATCTCATGATCTGTTAGCTATTTCAATATAACTATTTAGTCCATTTAGTACTGAAGTTCATCACAATGAAATTAAGGTTAAGACTTTTTAAAAAAATGTTTATGATATCATAATTGTAATATATTAAGTGAGCATCTTCACAAAACGTTGCAAGTGTCACATAAAAAGCAAATGCCTTCGTTTTCATGGAGTGACCCATAGCTCAGTATACGGTACATTAATTCCATCATTCATTCATATTCAGTGGGTGCCTTATTTTGGTCAAAGTTATGATGGATCCCGAAGGTGAGTGTGATGTGGATACATCCCCTATATGCGATCCCAATTCCGCCCAGGGCACCACACATACACACACCTTTATAACATCATTCACACCTTGGTTCTTTATTTAATGTAGTCAAATCACTTCCAAACGTGACAACACATACAGTAACCCGAGTTCAAAACTGAAACTAGGACCCCGTTAAGGTGAAGTGAGAATGCTTCCTGCTGTGACAATGTGCCTCACTGATTATTATTTGGATTTATTTTTAAGCAGAAGTCTA
Source organism: Clarias macrocephalus (assembly GCA_011419295.1). Taxonomy (NCBI): domain Eukaryota; kingdom Metazoa; phylum Chordata; class Actinopteri; order Siluriformes; family Clariidae; genus Clarias; species Clarias macrocephalus. The sequence goes on along the minus strand of JAAGKR010004882.1, from coordinate 53,473 downwards.
AGAAGGAACAATATTCACATAATAGTCAATCAGTCCTTTAAAAGGTGTATTGATTAGATATTTCTATTCATTTCTCTCTTTGTAGGTACAACACTATCAAAAAAGAAAAAAAAAGAAAGAAAGAAAAATTCTCTTTGTAAGTAACTAGCGGCTTTCTGTGCAAAAACTTGATCATTAATTCACTCAAGAGATACAGTACTACCAGTGTGAGGTGTTTCCTTAATGCTCACCTCTCCATTGAAGAAGCAGAATATTGTTGCCACCAGCAAGCCCTTAAAATTGAAAACAGTGAAAGCAAGTAACTCAAGTTTGTTTCACTATTTACACCATTCACCAAACCAGACAATAAAACGCAGGCCAGTATATTTATCTCATTTACCTGGTAATGCAGTAATATGTGCATGATATAGTCATATACTTCTCCGGCCAAGCGGTTTTCTGGCCTCCACGGAAATATGACAAATTGGATTCCTAGCAAGGGCACAAGAATGAGAGTGGCTCGTACTGCTTTCATGTACATGTTGGACTCTGCGCGATGAGTATCCTTTAGCTTCAGCACCAAAACCCTCACAATGTTCAGCAGAAAGAACAGGTTCACCTGTGATGGGGAATGGTGACAGAAAGTTCATTTATAATCACTGATTAAAGGAAGATTCCTAATGATAACTCAGTTTATTTTAATTTACACAGAATGGCTGTACAGATTCACCTGCTGTGAATAACACATCATGGCAGCAACAAATTACCTTCTAATACAATTTTAATGAAAGTGCAATGAGTTATAAACCTGATGAAATGAGTTCAGCATAAAGAAAAAAAAAGAAACCTCAATAATCACTGGCATTGTTCATTAAAAAGAATAAAAGGATATTTTACTCTTAAGTGAGGATGCTATAAAGTGTTCATTTAACGTAATGTTATTTCGGATATAACAGATATTCTTAAGTAGTACCCTTTTGTGTAAAACTGAAAATTATTGGCATCTCGATTATTAATATGTAGTGAAGAATCCACTGGAGAGAACTGCAGCACTGATTCTTGCTTTAATGTCTAACAACATTGCAGACACTTGGAGATGACCTTGATCTCTCCATGCAAATTATCTCTTCATGCGTTAATGCATCATTTCCATGTTGATTTAAATGCTTGTTGAAATATCCATCTACAGCCAAATCTCAAGTACCCGACCACGGCAACCAGGTTCTGGGCTAAACTATTCAAATAGCAGAATTCATGCTGTAATCAATCCTGAACCACAAGGCAGAAAAGCAAAATGATTCAACCTATTTGTTTTTTCTCTATTTATATAATAAATGTGACAATATTGAAAGAAAGTTTTACCCACGTACAGAAGTGACATTTTTGGTGTAGATTCAGTAGCAACAAAATAAAAGAAAAATATGAAGAAATTGACATGGTATTAAAGGTGAAGACTCACTATTAAAGCAGCCACAATGGGTCCATGAACCACATACAGCAGATGGGTCTCAACGCTCATCCAGCAACTGGTGAAAAAAAGATGATAAAATCTGCATAACAATAAAGCTTACTGTCTGTATGCGATAATACTGTAGGTCAGAATTTCATATTTAATTGATCTGTATATCTACTGTAGATGGGTTAAACCACTTAAAACATTGATTTTGTTTAAACCAACTTTTTTTTCAGAACTAATATTGGACCATATGATGGACAGGTTTGTCTTGTGCCCCAAATGTGCCCTGTTAGGTTGATTGTTTAAATAAGTAATACTGTAGCTCTGGACAAATACTATTGATTCAAGCTCTGGGCTTTATCTGTGACTGTCTTTGTTGTTAAACCATAATGAAGACTATAAACCTGTCTATAGGATGAAAGCAAGTCTTTTGGCCCTTTAGAAAAAGGCAAAGAATTCCCTTTGCAATGTCCTGAAAAAAATAATTGGTCAAACATGATGGAGGTATTGTCATCACTCTATCATACCCTCAGCTTGCTCATCAGGGACTATCTGATCAATTTTAATTATACACATTCACATTTCATCGCAACTCACAATCATAACAGCACAATGTATTCAAAGTCTAGAGAAACATTCTGTCTGCCAGAGGGTCTGTCTGAAGGTTTTAGACTGTCCAGGTCAATCACCAGATCTTGACCCAATTTATTATCTATTAACCTTGTGAGTAGAAGGCTGAAGAGAGAGAAGTTTGCTAAAATAAACACCTGAAAGAAGGTGTGATTCATGCCTGGACAATCTTAACAGTTTGGTGATGTCAGTGGATCACAGAATTTATGCAGTTATTGTAAGCAAGGGATGTATCCAAATATTAAATATTATTTACTTTAATAATAACTGTTTCAATATCTGTTAGCCCCAAAATAATCATCCGCCACCAAAGATGCCACATTGTAACTTGTTGAGCACATTTATATGTAAATACGAAAGCTGAAATTTTTTTTATTGCTTTTTTGCCCTGAAACCTAAAAAAAAAAATCTAACACTAAACCTCAATAATGGTGACAAACTCCCTCGCCTACAGGACATCTTCCATACTCAATGTCTGAGGATGGCTCATAAATCATCACAGACCGCAATCATCCACTATGCAGACATGAAAGGCCTTTACTGTTTACATCAGACAGATGGTACCACAGCATTCAGTCCATAACCAGCAGAATGAAGAACAACTTCTACTTGCAGCCCATCAGGATCCTGAATAAACTATAATCCAGTCATCACTTATTAACACTTCTTACACCCTAACCATACCGACACTCAAGGGCTTTTTCTTCATGTTGCTGTAACTTGTTTATGCTGCAATACTTCTAAGGGCACTACACACACTTTACTGCCATCAATGACTGTTCCTGTGTTCAATGTACAATGAATATGATCAGTATTTCAATATATTTGCACAAGGAGATAAATTTCACAATGTGCACCTCAATGTACACTTATCACTTCCTTTTTGTTTTGCACATGACACTTAAAACTAAAAAGTTAAATGCACTCAGTGTATGGCATAAACAAAAGAACTGCTCCAATGCTTTCAGATGGGAGTGTATTTGCCCCTTGAGTTTGGAATATAATATTTATAGCACAAGGGGGGGAATAAACATTACTCACTTGTCATCAAAATATTTTTTTCTTGCCACTGCATGGATGGAGGCAGGCACCAGGGGAAAACCTTTAAAAAGACATGTATACAAGTACAAGAGAGAATATCGAAGAATAGGTTCATTTCTCAAGAACACAAAGAGCACATAATGATGCTTACATGTTTTTATTCCAGAGATTTTTTTCGTTTAATGGCCCAGCATTGTAATAGGTAATAAACTTTGGTTGTTAACAGGAAAACTAAATCAACCACAATGACCTTGAGGTCAATGTGGTTAATAACATAATTCCTCTCCATAATATGTACTACAGCTGGACAGACTTATTATTATAAATAGTACACTTATAATATACAGTAGATGGTGTGAAGAATAGATGGATATAATTATATGCAAATTACTTGTGTGCCAATAGCACAACAAAATTTTATTACAGTATGAATAATTAATTGTCTATAATGCACAGTCCATAAATGATGGCATAATATATTTGATTTTTTGTAAATGTTGAATCGTACATCCTTAGTACATCCACATACATTAACATCCTAGGTAGCAATTAATTCTGGTTTTAATTAAGTAAAAACATCTTATTTAAAAAATGTTAATTATTAGGATGACTTGTGGGTCTTTTAGGGTTCTGGGTGGGACACAAATCTGGGCGTTCTGCATGGCTGGCAACAAGTCTACCATTGAGCAACCCATGCCCCGATGACATAACGTGTTTGCAAACAATGTTGGTAAATCGAGATTATAATGTAAGTTTGAGAACCTTTATCATCCTGTGCCAAGCTTGTATGTGCGGACCAAGTGTCCGCTGTGGCGACCCCTTGCCGGGTGCAGCCGAAAGACCAACAAACATATGGCTCAAAGGCTGTTAATGTATAAGCTTCATTGTTTCCATAAATCTAGGACTCAGACCATTCATTAAAAAAAAAAAAAAAAAGAGATTCTTCAGATAATCCAGATCTATCATTACCTGAACTATATAAAATTCTGGCCAAGAATATTGCACCATCTTTAAATTGTTCTTTATTCATAACTATAATGTCCACGTTATCAATGGTGCCACGATCTTCAGGCACATCCATGCACTTGCTTTTTCCAAAACGTTGTCATAATAACAATGCAAGTAGCAACTCAATTGATGAACCACGATGATTTAAGCCCAATTGCTTGAGATGGCACATTCATGAATGCACAATGTGCCCTGCCTGTAAATTAGCTAATTTATCAGGTTTGCAGAATGGTCCAGTGTTCTCTTGGTAAGCTACACAAAACGGACCATTCATAAAAATAAATTACACAGCAATGTCCGACACAACCTCAAGGTCATTGTGGTTGATTTAGTTTTCCTGTTAACAACCAAAGTTTATTACCTATTACAATGCTGGGCCATTAAACGAAAAAAAATCTCGGGAATAAAAACATGTAAGCATCATTATTTCATCATTACAAATATGTAGCAATTCACTCACTCCCTCACTATACCGCTTATCAGTATTGGTCGTGGCAAGCCTGGAGCCTATCCGAGGAGACTCGCAGCACGAGGCAGGACACACCCTAGACGAGGTGCCAATCCATCAAAAGGGTACACAAGCACACACACCTGCTCTTACTATTGTGAATTTGGAAATGCCAGTCAGCCTACACTGCAAGTGGAATTTGTGCGGAAACCAGAGCACTTGTAGGAAACCCACCACGCATAGAGAGAACATGAAAACTCCATGCATGCAGACCCGAGAATCGAACCCTTGACCCTGGAGATGTGAGTAGTGAAGTGAGTACCGCTGGTCTGGGAAACCCCATCATGCCATTGTGGTAAACAGGGTTTGTATAGAATAGGTGACTAATACTGACTTGTCAGTCAAGCCATGGCAGTGGAGGAAAACAGTAAGGCAGAAGGTAAAGCTAAATCATTGTTAGTGTGACATACTTTAAACTGGATGACGCCAACTCTAGGATCAATTGCACATTATTTAAAACTATTATGTGGAGAGAAAAGCATTATACATTAAAACACTTTCTTTCACTATAATAGAATTGGTAGCATGGTGGCTCAATGGCTAGCACTAATGCCTTGCACTTCCATTGTTAGGGGGTTTAATCTTACCTCTCCATTTCCTCCCTGTTCTTGGTGTGTTTTGTCCAGCTACTCTAGTTTTACTCCCACAGTCCAAAGATGTGTGGTAGAAGCTAACTGGTGTTTCCAAATTGTCCATAGTGTATGACTGATATGAATGTGCGTGTGCTTGTGCACTGCTATGGGTGTCTCCCACGCTGTGTCCTGAGCTTCCTGGGATAGGCTCCTGGCCTCCCACTGCCCTACACAGGATAAGCGGTATAGATGATGGATGTAATAAAATGTAACCACTTTCTGTTCACTTTCTATTAATTGAACTTTATCAATTTTATCTTCTTTTTTTTTTTGGCTCCCTTTCAAAATTGACCCTCATACCTCATACTTTTTCTTTGTCTTTTAAAGCTAAACAAAATCCTTTCAATGTATTATTGTGAGTTGCTTGGAGTGTTTTTTAGTGTAGTTTTTTTTTAGCACAATTATCACAGATGCTGATGTAGACATATCATCCATTATATATATTTTCATATATAGTACAGACCAAAGGTTTGGACACACCTTCTTATTCAAAAGAGGTTGATTATATTATGGCAAGGAAAAAGCAAAGTAAAGAAAAACGAGTGTCCATCATTACTTTAAGAAATGAAGGTCAGTCAGTCCAAAAAATTGGGAAAACTTTGAAAGTGTCCCCAAGTGCAGTCACAAAAACCAAAAAAAGTGCTACAAAGAAACTGGCTCACATGCGGACCGCCCCAGGAAAGGAAGACCAAGAATCACCTCTGCTGCGGAGAATAAGTTCATCCGAGTCACCAGCCTCAGAAATCGCAGGTTAACAGCAGCTCAGATCAGAGAGCAGGTCAATGCCACACAGAGTTCTAGCAGCAGACACGTCTCTAGAACAACTGTTAAGAGGAGACTGTGTGAATCAGGCCTTCATGGTAGAATATCTGCTAGGAAACCACTGCTAAGGACAGGCAACAAGCAGAAGAGACTTGTTTGGGCTAAAGAACACAATAAAGAACACAATAAAGAAAACTCTTTGAATGAGAAGGTGTGTCCAAACCTTTGGTCTATACTGTATCTGGAATCAGTTTTTGCTTTGACTACAGAAAACGCACTTAATCAACTTCTTTTTTAAAAAGCAGTCAAAATGAATGCTTGTACTACAGAGCAATGAGTCTGTTGCAGACATAGAATTTTATCTAGAAATCTGTACTGCAACTCACCCCAGCCCAGAAGATAATACCAATGAAGGTGCTGCTCCTCGGCGAAAACCGCCACTACGATAAGGGTGTGCAGATAGATGCCCTCACACAACATCCAAAAATAGTTACAGCCCACTATGTACATGTTGAAGAACTGTAGCACCTTACAACCAACCTACAACAGCACAGAGAAGAAAAAGAAGAATTAAAAGTGTTTACATTTACAGAACAATCCAACTTATAATCATTGTGGGCTTGATTTTTTCTGACGACTTTCATTTCTTATTTTGGAACTTATCATCCATTTAGATAAGCGATGTTGAACAAAGCACTCTGTTCAAATACTACTGAAACTAATGTCAGCTGCATGATATTCACACAAGCACTTGTATTTGTTCACTTGTAACTGCTGCCAAACAGCTGCCTAGGCACCAAGACGCTAATGAAGTCTCTTTTATTAACATTTCCATTTCATTTTGTTGTATTCAGCAGAATATAGCAAAAACTTTAACCTGTGATTAATTCTGATCATTCAGCAAAATTATTCGCCAGGCATCCTTGTACTAAGGCGTCTGCCTTACGTTCTCGAATTTGAATCCGAACCAGTGTGACCTCAGGATTGTAAAAACTCAAAGGACAATCATCAAAGTTTCATATGGTGTATGTTAGAGTGGGAGAGTTGCTTGGCATGCTCAAAAGGTTTAAATGTAGTCATCAACTAAAAACATCATTGCAGTTCATAAGTATCTAAAGATCGACTTTGCAGGTGGTTCAAGCCTGCAAAGAGGTAAAAAATTGGCTACAGTATATACAGTAATGTTGATATTGACAGCTTTTAGTTGTTTCTACAGAAGCAGTGGTAAAAACCACTCACTCATGCTGTAGAGAAAATCCACAACAATAGCTATAGTGTGTGATCTAATAGCTACTTTGAGTTCTAGGCAATTTCTACTGTATGTAAATCTTAACATTTCATAACTAATGCATATTTTTTTATGGTGATTTAAGGCATGTGAGTCAAGTGACCAAAAATGGTTAAGAATTTGGGAAAAGGTCCCTTAACTATACTCCCTTTTCACATCTAATATATAGTATAGTAGAAACTTTCACCATGTAAAGAGTTTTCCAACTCATATGATTTTTTTATTATTATTATTATTTTTGGACACTTTACAGTGCCTTCCAAAAAAGTATTCATACTCCTTGAACTTTTCCACATTTTGTCATGTTACGACCACAAATACACTGTAAATGTATTTTATCAGGATTTTATGTGATAAAATGGCACATTATTGTGAAGAAAATGGAAAACGATAAATTTGACAAAAATGTGGAAAAGTTCAAGGGGTATTAATACTTTTGCAAGACACTGTATCTTCCAGCTTCTGTAATAACCAGAACAAATTGATTAACTCATGTTGGGATTTTTTTAACTGTAAGAACATTTTTATTTTCTTGTCTGCAGTGTTTTATTAACCGTAATAATTTATAAAATGATTTTGTATACTCGCATAAGTCTATCAACCTGACATGATCGTCCTGTGTTTTGGCAGATCTGATCAGACTGAGCTGAATTTTTCAGCAGGGTGGAGAGAGAGAGAGAGAGAGAGAGAGAGAGAGAGAGTGAGAGAGAGTGAGAGAGAGAGAGAGTAAATCACCAAATAGAGCACTCCAACTAAATAAAACCCTTCTCCAAGCTAAAATCCTGTTTACACAGATGAAGAACAATGATCATGAAGCTCTTTTTTACTTGCTGAAGGCTGGATTATTGAATAGTCTACCTTATTATTACCTGTGAATTGTCAGCACTTCATAATGGAGAGCTCAGGATCTGCTAAACAGTCTAATTAAAACTTGTGTTTGGATTGAAGTTGAGTGCTGTTTGTCTGACTGGTCTGCAAAATGAAATGAATGCTGGCGGCAGAGTTTACCACATTGAATAAATGCAAGGTATTTTCCTCTGAAAGAACACAACAGCGTGTGCAGTGGCAGAAGTGATTAATCCAGACAGAGCTGATTTCACATTCTGACCTCACAACTGCTCTCTGCTCCATTTACACCATAATGTTCCAATCTACAGCTACTTGTACAACTCGCTCCTTTTCTTTCTTTCTCACTTTACTCTTTACTTTTTCTGATCATTCTTCATTTCTTTCTATTTCCTTCTCTTTATTTAGTTCTTTTTTGATTTGATATTTACATTTCCTCTAAAAGATGCCATAATATATTCATTTTTAACATACAGTATGAACATGACTTGGAGGTCTCCACAATGTGCTTGTTAATGTTCCTAATAAAATTTCGCGCGCATCATCTTTTCTGGCATCCCAGGAATCCCCTAAGCCCCCCACCCACCACTTTTTTGCCCCCCTTTTTTCCTTGCCGGGAATGATGTCACATTATGTAGGAAGTTTGAACAGTATGTATATTCAAAAACAATTATGAAACAAGGAAATAGACAACATGAATAAGTAATTTTTTCTCCTTTTTTTGTTTACACACACACACTAAAGGCCCCTTTAATCGGTTCTTTCTTTTGACCTGTTTTTTTTTTCTTTCCTGAGCACACATTGGCTTTTTGCTCTGCATCACATGGAACTTGAGTCAGCGTATGTCAAGGTTAATGTATAGTTTTCGTAAAAGCCCATTCGGAATAATCTTTACAGTGTGTATAAATAAATGTTCTCGGCTATTTGCGTAAACACCAAACAAATTCCTGGACCAGTAGGACTCCATGGACACATACATGGACAGACATGATCACAGAGAGAGAGAGTTGTTGTATTCATGTAACACATTTGTATGAATAGTGTATGATACACATTTCATTTCAGACCATGTGTAAAAGTGCTGAGATCTGTGAAACAGGGCTCTTACCGGGTTTCTCTCCACCACTTTAGGGTTGTTGACCACACATGTGAGGTGGATTATAGTGAAGGCTGAATTGAGCACATAAGAGCAGAACAGATTTTTGTGCAAGGTGATCCTTTGGCAGCTTAGGCTCCTAGCAACAGAAATCCACAGACAATAATAAAGAAACAGAAAATGTCATTTAAAAGCAAAATGAATAAAAAAAATACTGTACATGCACATAATGTATTAATTTAGCACCGATTTGAAATCTTTAAATCTTATGTTTCCCTAAAAATTGCATATTACCTTGCATTACATTGCATATTACATATTACCTATCGTCGACGATGCCAATCACTTTTTTGGATTGTTTAGCTTTAAAATAACTATATTACTATTTGTTTTTGCCTGAACAAACGGAGTAATGAAACGGAGCATGAAAAATCTTAATCAGAGAGTTAACCAAAAAAGAAGCACCTGAAGAAATTAGGAAATTAGGCAATGTTCACCACCATAATAAAACCATCCCGACAGTCAAACAGGGTGGTGGCAGCATGATGTGGGGATGTTTCTCTGTGACTGGAACTGGGAGATTAGTCAGTATAGAGATAGATACAGATAAAATAAAGAGCTACCCAGAGTAAAAAAAAAAACCTTCTCCAGAGTGCACAGGATCTCAGGCTGGGCTGAAGGTTTACACTTCAACGAGACCATGACCCAAAGCATGACACCAAGAAAACACAGGAGCGGCTTCAGAACATCTCTGGGAAAGTCCTGAGTCAGGATCTGAACCCAAAATAGCACCTCTGGAGAGAGATGAAAACAGCTGTTCACTGACCCTGCCCATTTAACCTGGTAGAGCTTGAACTATTTTGGCAAGAAGAATGGAAGAAACTTTCCAAGAGAAAGGTGTGCCAAGCTTGTAGCATCATTCACAAGCAGACCTGATGCTATCATTGCTGACAAAGGTGCTTTGACCAAGTGCTAAGTGATGAGTCTGAATATATCATGTGAATTGGATATTTCAGTCCTAATTTTTTTTTTATAAACTAACAAAAAACTATAGATAGTTTTTACTTTGTCATTGTGGAGTATTGTGGGTAGAATGATAAAAATATATGAATATGATTATATTTTAAAATAACTTAAAAGAAAACTTAAAAGGGTCTGGAAAATTGAGACATTTATTGAAGAAGCTACAGTACAAGAAACATTGTAAACAGGATTTGATTTATTTTTGCTCTGCATTAAATGCATCATCCCTGAATGTTGAAGTTTAATGCAAAATTTGATGCAGACATGTTGCTCTACTTGCTCACTATTTTGCCAGGTTTCACTGATGTCATGCAAACCATTCCACACACATACACACACACACATACACACACACACACATACACACACACACACATATACATACACACACACACATATACATACACACACACACATACATACACACATATACATACACACACACATATACATACACACACATATACATACACACACACACATACACACACACACACACACACACACACACACACACACACACACACACACACACACACACACATACATAGGAGATGAACAATGAAACTGAAATACTGGCCAATTTAGTGTTAGGTATTTCATGGCTAAATTTGACCATTGATTACCATTGATTGCTCTTACTGGTGGAATGTGCAGAGTGTGAAAGTTTAATTTGCAGAGTAATAGCACAGTTTTGCTTAAAATGTTGAAATGCACACAGGTGCTAACCCAGATTGTATCCAAAAAACAAAACCACAGCTGCCCTACTCACTGCAGAATTAAATGTGCACCTCAATGCTCCTGTTTCCACCGAAACTGTTCGTCTGGAGCCCCACAGGGTCAGTGTACATGGCCGGGCTGCTATAGCCAAACCTTTGGTCACTCATGCCAATGCCAAACATCGGTTTCAATGGTGCCAGCAGCGAAAATCTTGGGCAGTGGACAATGTGAAACATGTATTGTTTGCTGGTGAGTCCACCTTCACTGTCTTTCCCACATCTGGGAGAGTTACTGTACAGTGTGGAGAAGCCCCAAATAACTGTACCACCCAGAGTGAAGCACGGGGGTGGATCAGTGATGGTTTGGGCTGTAATATCATGGCATTCACTAGGCCCAATACTTGTGCTAGATGGGCACGTCACTGCCAAGGACTACCGAACCATTCTGGAGGACCATGTGCACCCAATGGTTCAAACATTGTATCCTGAAGGTGGTGCCGTGTATCAGGATGATGATGCACCAATACAAACAGCAAGTGACAGAGTGGTTTGATGAACATGAAAGTGAAGTTGAACATCTCCCATGGCCTGCACAAATCACCAGATCTAAATATTATTGAGCCACTTTGGGGTGTTTTGGAGGAGCGAGTCAGGAAACGTTTTCCTCCACCAGCATCACGGAGTGACCTGGACACTATTCCGCAAGAAGAATGTCTCAAAATCCCTCTGGCCACTGTGCAGGACATGTATGCAACCCCTTATCATTACTGACTGAAAAAGTTTTTTTCTCTTTTGAGAACCTCATTTTATAAATTCATTAATGAGCAACAGTTACCATACATATTTACATTTAATGCTGTTCCCTTCATATTAATTAAATAAGCATCTATTTACAGTTACTGTATGAACATTTGCACATTTTACTTTTTCAATATGATTTCATTTGTTGATCATTAATCATGGTCTTAAATTATGTGGCATGTCTTCCCTACAAGACATACAATCATGTTAAAAAGTTAGTACTTCTTTTAATTCTATGTGCTTTTGTTTAAAAACATAATTTAAAAAATAATCTGATCACACAGGCGTAGTATTAGGCGAATACAACCCCAAACGATTAACATGTAATTATTTTTCCTTAAGAGAGCTGTATATAAGCGGTTGCCCAAAAAACTCAATGAACTGAATCAATGCTACTGTATAAAGAAGAATGAACCAAAATTCCTTCACAACAATGTGAGAGACTGATAAAGTCATACAGGAATGAGTTATTCCAAGTTATTGCTACATGGGGGGGGGGGGGGGGGGGGTTAATTTGTCTTTTAAATAAACAATGGAATGGTAAAAAAAAAAAAAGAAATTAAGTTGAGATAAATGAGAATTTAAAAAGGTTGTGTTATATAGTAGAATAGACAATGTCTAAAAATAAAGAACATCTATGTGGATGATTTACACATAGCTTTCGTGCAAAAAATTAAACAGTGTATTTTCTCTAATTAAAATAGATGCCTCTTGCTGCTAAGAGATTAGGCTTGTGGCTATGTAATTATCCAGGCAGTGAAAAACACATTAATATAATTGTAAAGCAGATGCAACAAATATCTCAGGTTATACAGATGGTGGATGTTAACAACTGTCTCAGTAAGTTTCAGCAAGCCTGCAAACACAAATACAGGGCAAAAATATTTTAAAAATGCAACAGATTCTGCCCATTACTAGAGACATCTTATTCACATGACCTCACACATATGGGCCCTAAAGAGCCACAAAAATCAGCTGCCTTGTGTAATAATGTTCTTGGAAGACTGGCAAGACCGGAGGGGAAACTTTGCTTATTTTCCAAACTGAATCACACATTTCTAACCAATCTCTTCTGGCAGTGATCAGGGAGGGGCATAAATAAAAGCCTTGTGCTGTGGTGTAATGTCACATTCCTCTAAACACCACATCTGGTTGCAATAAGGTAAGAATAAAACTTTGGGGAGTTAAAATAATACATATCACGTTCAGAAATTATATAAGCAATATGCAAATAAAAAGCCTCAACTATTCATAACTAAAATGAACACTGTTTTTTCTTAAACATGCTTAACTTTGCTGGAGATGTTTACGTGAGTTGCAGAAAGACCATGCAGACACTCCCCCATGTATTCCCAACTCTTTTAACCTCTGTCTTTTAAACGTTCTCTATCCCTCCGACATTTCTCTTTTGAAAATTCAGGCCCTTATACAATTTCCTGTCATTCCTTATGCCACAGTCATCAATCAAGGCATATATAGTACACTATCGGACAGCAAATACTGTACAGCAGAGCACAATTACGACTTTACCATATCCCTTTAACACATTACTACTTTGCCTTATTATCTCCACATGGGGTTTAATAAACTTCACGGATTGTCTTTTGTTTATCAATTAAGGTTTGTGACAATGACCGTAGTTATACAGATCAATGCAATACTCTGACATGAATAGAGAGCTTACACATATTTTTTTTTAATTAATGTTTGTTGAGCAATTAAGGTAGCAATAATTAATTTTAAAAGTATGTACATTCTTACTTCGTCCGTTTAACCCAAACTGTTCACAAAAGTGATCACATTATTACAAGATGAACTGTCACATTATCAGAGCTGTTTGCTTCCTGGTTGCACCGCGAGAAGATGATGGCTACATCATGACCCCCTGACAAACATTAATAATGTATGTTAACTTAAATATAGGACAAAGTTTTGGTACACATAAGTAGCCTACAGTAGTATTGACATACAGTATGCTTTTAAAATTACTTGCCTTTGTTCATAGAATGTTGATAGCAACAATAGCGACAGATAGGATAACAGTGCACCTAGACATACTGTACACATACATACAGTACACACAGATCCATCTTGTTCTACTTCTTCTAGTTCCAATTTAACTTAACCTCCTAAGACCCGGACTCTACTGTTGTGTATGTTGCAATTCTCCTCAGTGTTTCTCTTTCATAAGCGCCTGTTAACTTTGAACTTATTCAATGTCTTTAAACAGGAAAACAGATGGCCAAAAAATGATACCTAATGGTCCTCATATGAAGACAATGTACTTGGGAGAAAATTCCACGTCCTCAAATAGGAAGTTCTGGATATGTGGGATCTACGTGACACCCCAGACAGGGCATGCAACATTCATGCTTTGCAGTTATCCTTCAACATGAGTGCAGTGATTTTGATAGTGATTGAGACAAGTAGTTGTTGAGACAACAGCAAAGCTGTTGGATGAATATGCTAAACATTTTTATTTATTTATTTATTTATTTATTTACTTTCGTCAGTGATCTCCGAAATACTTGAGAATATGTAAAACAAAGCTGCCCTAATCTAAAAGATCTTTTCTCATTAACAAATACACCCACGGTTATAGAGATTAATATTCAAATATTCAAACTCTGCTCCTTCAAAATTAAGAACAAGTAGCTGTATCTGAGAATGAATGAGCTCATGACATTCAATAGGATGCTTATCAAATCTTGTTCCAAATCTATTCCAAGAAGACACATGTACTAGTCACCTGACAGTCATGTACAGTACACATTGAAAGCATGTCAGATGCAATGAGGAGAAATCGCTTTGATGAAATATTGGTTTCAGTTGAGGTTGACAACAAAAATCCCCAACAACCCATTTTTTTAAGCATAGACTCATTTTCTCTACATACATACATACATACATACATACAGAAACGGCTGTTGGCTGTTAAGCATTTAATAAGAAGTATACCTCATAGTACAGCTCAAAATATAGCTCATCCAGTGGTCACATATATTCCATGAAACCATATGGTGGACTCCCACACTCTTTTGAGACTGGTTTGGGTCAGGCATTTTTGTTTTGTAAGGCACGCATTTTATTTTGCTTGCACTCCTTGATGAAATAAAATGGCAAATGATGAGGTCCATTGGAAAGAAATTGGAATAACATTATGAGAGGAATGTGCCTTTGACCAAGTTCCACTACTTAAGTGCAACAACTGTTACAACGACCACAACGCACAAAACAAACACTACCTAGACATATCAGCAATGCAAAGTGTCACTGCACATTAAGTGCTTCAAGATAAACTTTTGACCAGTATAGAAAGCATAAGAGTTTTCACACAACTTGGCACAGGTTTTTACGCCGGATGGTATTCCTGACACAACCATCCTATTTTATCCAGGCTTGGAAACACAGTAGCACTGCATTCAATAGCTGGTGTTTTGGGTGGGATTTGAACCTGCGCCCACCACATGGCAGTCAAGAAACCTACCACTGAACCACTAATGGTCAATGTTACATGTACATTATGTTACAATAAAATTGATGAAATGTTCATGATTTTGTTCAACTTTGTTCAACAACCATGGTAAGCAGAAATCCTTATTGAACCTTGAAGTGAAAGGGCAAAAAACATATCAGGCTCTACTACTGTCAGCTATGAACTGGAATCTGAGGCTAATGTGGTCACAGGTATGTACTCTGAACATCTGAGAAAACGTTACCTCTTTTTCGTAGATATTATTCTAGGACCGATTTGACAGATTTTGCAGTTAAACAATAAAGAAAAATATTCTGGGCTATCTCTGGTCAAAATGCTCACAAAATCTAACGGTTGTTTGGCATTTTCAAACTGTGAATTAAAAAAAAAACATATGACAGAAACAATTTAAAACTATACAATGAGTGTAGTACACATTTCTAACCAAAAGAAATTGGTATGTTTTCTGTAGCCCATACCATGTGAATCAACCCACGAAATTGTGTTTGCTTGAGTAACTACTGTTCCAAGTTTTAAAAGAAACCAAGTCAGCATGAAATGATGCTGTCAGAAAAAATGCAAAACACTTTCGGTGTCAGTTGGCTTGCAAACCAGTGAGCAAAACTAATGGGCATAAAGGATTAGCAGGCAATAAAGCCTGAAAGTAGACAGTAAACTTCTGACTGTAGAACCCAAAGAGTTGGGAAGAATAAAGGAACTTTTGATCTATTCAACAGTATATAATCTCTTAGACCTCTGCAATGATTTTAACATAGTAAATGGTTTTATTGGCATTTTCCAAATATGATGTAAACATAAATTTTCTTACAACATGGAAACTGAGTAGGCCTACTGTGAAAGTTTAAAAGAGACAAAAAGTAGTGTTAGTCTTAGTCTTGCACTGAGCAGCACACCTCCATCGTTTCCCTTCACTGTTAATAGGCTTTGATGATGAATGACACATGCTAAAACATGGTAACTGCTAAAATTTTAACTTGATGCACAGTACTTCCCCAGGAAGAACTCTCTTGTATTTTTATGTAGTCTTAAGAAATAATTATCCAGGCACCCTGGAGGACTTTTTTTTAGCTCCCACTTTAGTCAAGTCCCTGTACTGTACCTGACTAGTTCAAAGAAATGTTATCGTTTGTTAAGCCATGCAGTGACCTATGAATCATTTAGGCATGAAAAACATAATTTATGCTATGAACCAGTGAGAAACAAGTGCAGATGATTACAGATGATCAGGCCAGTGATTAGTATACTGGTGATGGTAAATGCTAAGTGGTTGGAACAGACAAGAGGGGAAAAAAGGCTGCTGCTGCTACATTATTTTTAAGTTCAATTTAGTCTCAATACTTTTGCACAGGTCTGTATCTTAGAAACGCCCTACAATGCCACTCCTTAATGTTCACAATGGTTATAGTGGCATAGCCAGAAATTATCGTCAGTAGGAAGTGAGTAAATGTGCTATATAAACTTACCAGATGATCTAATATAATTGCAACAATAAAATGCATTTTGTATGGATGCCAGACAGAAGATGATGTAGTTTTATCCTCTTACAATCTTGCCAATATAAAGTATAGAAAATAAAATACCCTGAACACACTTGCACTGAACTGGTTTCTTACCATAGCAGCTAGTAGTTAATACAATTAAATGACTAAAGAAAGTATGAGAAATGTTTATTTTAAAGATGTCTATTTTAGCAACTTCATTATCGTGCAAATACAGAATAAATATGCTCTATTATTATTTGACATGTATTCAGCTGTACTATGTAATACAAATACAAAAAAAGTATTCAACAGGAGTGCAAACCCCAAAACCACTCCCATGCTATCCACTTCCCTGGATGAGAAACCTTGCTTTAAAAGACAGTTACAAGCTACATGTATTTGAAAATACTGTAGCATAGGAAAGCAATGTATCAAAGGAAGCAAACTTACCTGAAGTAAAAGAATATTGCCAGAGAGATGAGGAGGGATGCAATGGACAAAGTGTGACCCACGATTGCCATGTAGTACAGAATGTATGCATTCTGCAAAATATACACAAAACACTTTAGATTCACAAGATTTCTAAGGCTGAAACATTTTATGTATAATGCCATACTTGTCTTATTCTTTCCTCTCCTCTCAAAGTAATACAGATGCACTTCTCACTATTAAAGGAAGCCAAGTGATGTTCTTCCATCTGGTTGTCAAAGTGTTCAGGCTTCGTGACCATTTTATTCAATTATAATGTTTTATACAGTGAAACCTTGGATTGTGAGTAACTTGGTCCATGAGTGTTTTGCAAGATGAGCAAGATTTTTTGATAAACGATCAAGAGCTTGAAATATGAATAACGTATGTTATTGACGCCTGCCGAGTGTCACTGTTCTTCTCTCTCTCGTGCTGTGGGATTGTGTGTAATCATCTCTGATGCTCAGTCTCAGTGCGCGTGCGTCACTTGTATATTCAACATCCGTGTGTGCGTGTACTGTTTGCTATAACGTGACCACGTACTGTATGTGTGCGCGTAAAGCATTTTTTTTTTTTACATTTTGTGTCCAAGTGTAGTAACTGTTATTTAGTAACTGTACTGCAAGAATGGCCTGAAGAACAAAAAGTTCAAAATACTGTAGCAGTACAGGAGATGACAATGCAATGTTACAATTCGCAAAATCCTCAAAAAGAGGCAAAAGCTAGTGTCATTAGAAAATTGGAATCTTTAACAAGAAAACTGTTTGCTGACAAACTGTCAGCAAGCAGTGCAGGTTAATTTGTTTTATTTTTACTATTTTGTATTAATTATTTTTATATAAATACTTGTGTTGTGGAACAGATAATCAGATTCTCCATTATTTCTTATGGGTAAATTAGACATAAATTTGACATATGAGTGCTTTGGATTACAAGCATGCTTCCGCAACAGAATTATGCTTGCAATCCAAGGTTTAATTTGTATTAAGATATTTCGATACCATGAATTTCTTTACCTTTAACTTGACTTTAGTGTAGGCAATGCAGAAGGTATAGTTGGACCATGTCCTGTTTGTCTCAGGATGTAGGAACCAGTTCCCAGTCTCATCACAATATTTTATGGCCTTTTCTAATATAAGAACAGACATTATTTGAGGAAAATGTAAAATATTCTAGAAAGTTTCTTTCGTCATTAGAGAAATTGAAAAGTTTTTCAAATGTTCTTGAGACTTAAAACAAACAACAACAAAAATAGTGCTTGTGAGGTCTTTGTACGTTTTGTTCTTACCTGTGGGGTCAAAGTCAGGGAAATAGTTGGGACAGTTTTGAGATGTGTATGTTCCTGCAGGTGTATCATCCCAACACAACCACCCATCCCATGTCCGGTTACAGTACAGACCTAAAGTTAAAATAAATTAAATTAAACAAATGAGTTTGTAAAGTAAATTGTTTTTAAGCAATTTTTTATCTCACAGAAATGTTTGAGAAGATCCAAAAGGCATGATTTTCAAAATAAGTGTCCTCCACTACCTGACTTATTATATGGTGGGTCTCTGTTCATTTTCTCAAAACATTTATATTGGCCATCAATGATTTTCTTCCTCTCCTCTGCTTTCTGGGTTTCCACACTATTGACCAGTGTTTCTGCTGATGTATCAGCTTCTGGCTCTACTTCACCATAAACAGACCCTTTCTGCAGCGGTCAAGAGAATAGAACTGATTTAGCTACAGTACCGTTCTTAGTCCCCCCCTCCCCCAAAGTGACTGGTACATGGTCAGACAACAACTGCAGTAATTACCTTTAATTTGTCCTTTGAGATGCTGAGACACTGAGACGAAGTGTTGTTTATCGATGTGCTATGAGCCCAATTACCAGATTCATCACAATATTTGGTTATTTTTTCTGTGGGAAAAAAAAACAATTACTCAAACTGCCATTTAGAAGTAGCTATGCCTGTGCTGAACCTTGAGATCAATCAGTCCATTAGCACGGTATGTTAACCAGTTGTATTTGCTCAATGCAACTTTTAACATTCAAGTGAAAGATTTAACACCAACATGTCAGATAAAAAAAAAAAGATAAACAAAGCAGAATGACTGATTTGGAAAATGATCACCCCGTCCTAAAAATAACTTGTACTGTATACTCAATTATGTAAAGCTAATCACCTTCTTAATGGCACACAAAGCTGTGATCAGTTGTGGTTATTTTGAGCAGCACAGCATGAAAAGCTAGGGCATTTCAGTGACTGGTAGTGCAACTGAAGCAAACAATCAACTATGGGTGGCAGGGCACTATAATAAGATCTCCAGGATAAAGTTTCCTTGCACGGCCTAGTCAGAGGCCAGAATTAAACTCCACTAAAAATCTGTGAAATGACTTGAAGGCTGCAGTCCACAAACAGTCACCATTAAATTTAACCCAACTTCAGCAGTTCTGCAAAGAAGAGTGGACAAGCAGTGTCTACAGTAGATGAGCAAGGCTTTTTGTGCCACTGAGAAGATAATTAGCTGCACCTTATTGAGTTTACAAGTAATTTTGTGAGAGGATGCTCCTTTTCCAAAACAGTGATTCTGTTTCTCTTTCACTTGGAGGTTTAAAGTTGCTTTGAGTAAATCAAGCTGGATCAAACAAAAACTGAGCCTCTCTTCAGAAAAAAAAAAAAAAAAAAGATGATTTTAAACCTGGGGTGATTCTTTTAGTTACCCACTGTACTTGCAGACAAATTCTACCTAATTAATAGACCAAGCCCTAGCTAGGTCCAAAAATGTAATTGTTTACAGTTTCCTCTCTTTCCTCTTATCAGAAGTTCACAATATTTCAATTTGATGTTCATTTTCTGTTACCCTGCTACAAGAATTTAAAACAAAAGTAGTTCTCCAGCATTATGTTACATAATTAGCTAGTTTGCTTGGTTTGCCTAGCCAAATAACCCAACTAGCTAAGTAAGGATAAAGGTTAATTATCATAGCTAACATTTACCAAATGCTCATAAGATATCTGCAATCTTCAGTTTAGCTTACTGGGTTGAATAAACTTAAGTCAAATTCTCAATTCAAGAAAATTAAAAAACTATGTAAATATATAAAGGAAACACCATTTACTGTATTTAATATTTTATGGAAATGCTATTTTCATATTTTCATCTCATACACTGGGAATACTATGAAGGTGAGGTCAATTAAATTCTTCATGGGACACATACACGTCTGTAAAAATCTCATTTCAATGATATCAATGCTAAGAACTCTTATAGTGTACAAGATCTTATATTGTAGAATCATTCAACATAACTTGCACTTTGAAAATTATCACTCTGAACTCTGGGAGATTTTTCCTTCTTTTTTGTGATTCTGTTTGAGAAGAGAGATCAAGATGTTCTTGCACTGCTTTTTGTAATCCCCCAACAGCTAATAAATTGTCTTCTGGGTTTCCAAATAAAATCCAGACAAGCTTTCCCAGACACCTTCAGGCAAAAAAAAAAAAAAAAAAAACGCCTGCCAAAAGCTGGTGCTGTTTTGCTGCAGTTCATGTTAGAGGGTAAAAAGACCATGTTGCAAATTAAATCTCTGTTTGAGACCACTTTTCCAATTACCTAAAGGATCAAATGTCAAGATAGGTCATGTGATAACTTCCTGAGTCTTACCGGAGGTGTCAAAGGTGGGATAGTCTGGACAGCTCTGAGTAGCATAAGCCCCAGCGGGAGTTTCATCCCAACACAACCAGCCATCCCAAAACCGGCTACAGTGAGAAGCTAAAAAGAAAGAATTTTACAAAGATTTCACAAAAAAGTAACTTCCCCTCCCCAGGTGTAAATGTGAGCCCAAACCCAAGCATTAGTTGTCAGGTTGTACAAAGATTGGCGTCTGTGCTGGGACAAGCACAGCGTTTGTATCTTGGCTATTAGTTCTTAATTCATAATTACAAGCAGAGGTTAAAGTGGGATTTGGCAGGGAACCATAAAGCCCAGTGTAGCAGTGCAGCAGGGAAAATGACTCACCTCAAAACAACTCAGATGTGCTTTTTCCACCGTGTATTTAGAGACACGCGTGTGCTCAGGGAGTTTTGAGACAAAAGCATGCGCGATGTGCTTTTTCACACACACGACTTTAGTATATAGTAATATAACGCCATACTGTATATATTATATTTTGATTTGTTGAGCGAGTATCTCGTTGGTATGAGCCTGAAGGAAAGCCAAGCTGCAACCAGACTGCAACACACAAAATGTTAATTTAACAGTTTGCTTAACCTTGGTATGAACCAAAGATCATACCGTACCATACCAGAGTGTAGCGCTTTAGAATCTTTGGTATGAACTGCCAATCCAATTATTTATTTATTTATTAATATAAAGCGCTGAAATGACATTCCAGACTGTTCTGCCCCACTTTAACCCCTGGTTACGAGCAGGACTGCTGTGGGGAGCACTGCCACATCACAGCTCCAGTTTACTACCAATAGGTGGACTTTTAATAGGTGCGATTTTAACTGGTTATCATTTTAATTGGTTTTGATACTAGCTATCAAAATGTCAATTGTTTTTCTTTGCTACAGTCAGAATCTTTATTTTTTATTCTCTCCTATTTATAATTTTTGTTGTTATTTCAATTCAGGAAAGTCAGTATATTAACCATGTGAATGTTTGCCATATGTTTGCAGTTAATTTTAAACATAAAATGTTTCTAAATATACCTGTTTTATTGCGTATCCCATCTCTGCTTAATAGCTCAAGACATTTATACTGAGATTCGGTCATGATCTGGCGCTCCCCCTCCATCACCCCCATAGCAGGAGCCAGAGAAAAGTCTGTAGTTGGTTCAACTTTAGGCTCTGCTCCACCCACAGTAGTTATGCACTGTAAAAAACAAAAATGCACTATTGATGGACTGTATCAACATAGAAATACACACTAAGAGCACATCGGCTTATGCTCAGCACTAGCGAGAAGTGAAGACAAGAACATAGTCTACATTTATTTTAGCGTGACCGCTAAAAGATATCTGCAAGTTCTGCCTGTAAGCCATTTTATACTTCAAAAGCTCTTCAGATCTTGTAAAGCATGATAAAGTGTGCTTGTGAAGATAGAATGGTTCATAAACGCAAGGGCTCCGTTTGGGTCATAACAGTGTGGTTTAAAGTGCTGATCAAGCCCAGGTTTTTTTTTTTAAAGCAGACAGACAATGTTAATTCTGCAATGCTTAAGATAGCATGTGTAGTAGTGGTACATGGCATGAGTCATCATACTTATAATTCTGAGGAAAGATGAGGAATAATTCTTGTCTTCTTCATAATCACTAAATGTAAATGAAGTCAGATATATTACCAGGACTAGTAAATTTCAATAGGGAAAAAGTCCTGCTGTCCTTACCTTACGTTTTGAAGGGCTAAAAAAAAAAAACATATCTGAGAGATTTTTGGAAGTCCCATGTAGCAGTTTAGCAGCCGTACATATGATGTCACTCCAAACATTGAAGTAAATGACGTCATACATACGACCACCAGGCCACCACCCATGTCAGCTCAAAGAGCCACTTCACCTCTCAGCAAAACCTGATCTTGACTACACAACCTCTTCCACACCACAAGTACACAGTGGAAAATTCAAGTCTCTGCAACCAGACCACTTACCTTATATTTTCTGCTACTATGACCAAAAATCACATTACCAAACATCCAAAATAAGCAATAATTTATAAAAAAAATAAAAATAAAAACATTTACATATCATCACATAATTATTTACAAATCACAGCATGTATTAAGAGAGTTTTATATGTGTAAATAGTGGTGTTTTCTAAAAGCAGCAACTACACTGCCAAAACCAATATTATAGCAATGCCAAGGCTACTTCTGGGCTATCCAGCACTTACACAACCTGTTCTTATGTTAAATGAGAACATAAAAATAAACCAGAAATACACTTGTGAAAAGCACAATGCACACTATTAATAATGTGTTTTTTTATACGGTTGTATGTAAAAAGAAATTTGATATGTCTTTTCAACAGCCTAATGAACATCCAATTTAAAAGATATTTATTGCAGCCTTTGACTGAGGTTAGCGCTGCTGTAACTATTTACAAACTAAAATTCTTTTTAGGTTTCTTGGCTTTTATAGTATTTTCTGGTTTCATTAAATTACAAATATTTTTTTTATAAATCAATACCACTCCAAAGTGCTCAAAAAGGATAATGTTACTCATTTAAATCTAAAGAATGTAAGAGAGAGAGAGAGAGAGAGAGAGAGAGAGAGAGAGAGAGAGAGAGAGAGATCTGTTATGTGAACAGCCTCACAAAGATTTCACGTTATTAAAAATGCTTACTTATAGTTCTTCTCAATTGATTTGGCTGACTTGCAATTCTCAAAATCCCATCAATAAACTTCCACAAAAGGAACTGCAAATTGATCAATTGTTTAATCACCAAATTAGGGCTAAAGTCAGGTGTCCGGACCATTTAGTTAAAATAAGACACAGTAGTTGTGCTTTTAACACATATAAAACATATACATTTACAAACAAATTAACCACAAAGTTACCCAATCATTTTGAGAATTTTGAGAAAAATTAAGTTTGTATAATTCATTATTACTGTCAGGTGACTCATCAATAGGCTTTTTAAGGGCATTGAACTCAATATTACATCAAGCAAGGATACCTACATCACATACAGTACAAAAATATAGAGCAGCTTGCCATTCAGACTTAAAGTATAACTATCTGTGTATAATCTCTCTCACCTGAAGAGACCTGCTATTGCTAATAGAAATGCAAATGCTGTAAAATGCCAATTACTCATCAGTGAAAGAGGAAGAAGACTCAGGATGTGTGGTTTAAACAGAAGCATGAGCCTGATTAAATATGAGCCTACAACTGTGGACCATGTCATACCGGAAATCTGATCCAATTTTCTACTGGATCGGACCGGACGGGCTGCCCTTGTTTACTGCGAGCATACATGAGCCTTGGGTACCCATGATCCTGTTGTGAGTTTGCTGGTGTATAGTTGATAATCAACGCTGTTCAATAATTTAATGTTATGGCTGATCTGTGTATTTTTATAACTATTTAACACAGTTTGTATACTGCAGTGTTGTATTTAACTATTTTCCTATACTTGTTTTTAATAAGCGTTTACTTGAAGGGAATAGCCAAAAGACAAAAGATTTACTCTAAGTTTTTGGTTTAAAAAAATCTTTTAAATCAGTTAAATATCAGTATCAATAAATATCTATAAATAGCATTGGAACTTTTGAATGCTTATACATTGTATGAATTAATATACTTCTGTAATATCATAATATATGGTGATCTTACTACCAACCATTTTATTGTGGCAGTGATTTCAGGCACAATGATGCTGCAACCTTTTATTTTGGTGCCACTGACTAATCTTTTCCAAAAATAGTGTTGTGGGGGACAATTTCGGCAGGAAAAAGTAAATGTTTTACTTCAGCATAGTTTTGAGAATTACACAAGAAGTTGTGAGAATGTTTTTAAAAAAGTTTGACATGAGAAATTACAATAAGAAAAACTGTCATTTAAATGTAAAATTAGTTATACACTATATTGTCTTAAATTAAAATAGATAGGCATATGTAAATACAGACATAGATAGATAGATAGATAGATAGATAGATAGATAGATAGATAGATAGATAGATAGATAGATAGATAGATGTAAATAATGATGAGAGAAACCCATTAATCGCCCCTGAATAAAACACAGGCAGTGTAAAACCACAACGAACATGAGGGAAAGAGGACAAGTGGGTGAGGAAAAGCACTTGACATTTTGGGTGAGTACTTCTGCTCCTGCCAGACCGCTCTATGCCGCTGTCACACTGTAAAAGAACTTATTATATCTGGAGGGCTTTACATGTTCCATATGAAAGCTGCCTACGAAAGCACTGACTCTGAGCAGCAAACTACAGAGTGTGTACCTCGAGTGATTTTTCTTCATCACTTGTTGGGGAGTCGTATCATATTTCTAAACAAATTGAAGCAATTAGTGCATGATGGAGTGCTGAAATGCATCATGTTAATCTCTTTCTAAGCACAGATTTGCAAAGTGGAAAAGTAGACTAAGAAAATTTGCCAGAAAATTTTTTTTTACAGGATTTGAGACTTGAGACAGTGTGAATTCAACCTCAGTTCATTAAAAGGAAAACTAGACTGTGTTCATACAGTAAATGTCAGCCTGCAAAGTACAACAATCTATCAGCTTATAGTATATTTATGAAATGTTAGAGTTGGACTTTTAGAAATAACGATTCAGACTTTGTTAATCTGTAACATTAACGGAATGCACACTACTAATATTAGAAGACACGAACCAAAAAAAAAAAATTTTAATTAAAAACCATGCAAATTTAAACAAACCTAAATTATGCAAACAGAAATACATTTCCAATGCTGTCAGAGCTATGAATAAATTCGTTCCATACTCACCAACACAAACGACATTAAAAGCCGGTAGATACCCTTCCAGTCCATGCTGTGAGATAATTAATTTCTGTAAAGGTAAGAAAGGGGAAAGGTTTTCACAAATATTATGTCCAGGCTTGCAAAAGAGATATATATACAGTACAGACCAAAGGTTTGGACACACCTTCTCATTCAAAGAGGTTGAATTTGTATTATGGCAAGAAAAAAGCAGCTAAGTGAAGAAAAACAAGTGGCCGTCATTACTTTAAGAAATGAAGGTCAGTCAGTCCGAAAAATTGGGAAAACTTTGAAAGTGTCCTCAAGTGCAGTCACAAAAACCATTAAGCACTACAAAGAAACTGGCTCACATGCAGACCGGCCCAGGAAAGGAAGACCAAGAGTCACCTCTGCTGCGGAGGATAAGTTCATCCGAGTCACCAGCCTCAGAAATCGCAGGTTAACAGCAGCTCAGATCAGAGAGCAGGTCAATGCCACACAGAGTTCTAGCAGCAGACACGTCTCTAGAACAACTGTTAAGAGGAGACTGTGTGAATCAGGCCTTAATGGTAGAATATCTGCTAGGAAACCACTGCTAAGGACAGTCAACAAGCAGAAGAGACTTGTTTGGGCTAAAGAACACAATAAAGAACACAATAAAGAAAACTCTTTGAATGAGAAGGTGTGTCCAAACTTTTGGTCTGTACTGTATATATATTTTTATTACTTATTGTTGAGTCACTGTTTGTGTTGTGTTTTGCATGTTTCCCTCATTTCCAGTTTCTAGACACTTTCCAAAATTATACCATTATATGGATTAGCTACTCTAAATAGCCCCTAGGTGTGAATATGTAAATGTACTTGTCTGATACCTTTCATCTGTCTGGCTTCACACCCAGCGCTCAGTAGGCTCTGGATCCACCACCCTGACCAGGATAAAGTGGTTACTGAAGATGCATGAATGAATAAAACATTAAACTATTAAGACTGTGTTATCAGCATGAAGTAAATTTGGCTTTTCTCGGGCACCTGGCTTCCTGTCAAACTGCCTTTCCCAGTGGATCTTTTTAGTCACACCTTGTAAATCCACTTTTTCTGAGATAATTACTCTGCCGTGTAACCAGACTCCCTCAGTGCGTGTTTGCTTTCAGCACCTCAGCGGGTAGAACCACTGATGGACACCATCCAGAAAGCCGCTGGATTCAGTGTGCCATCTGATACAGCCCCTAATCGACAACAGCCAGAGGTCTAAGGCACTTTGTTAGTTCGGCTGGGAATAAAATTGTATATTACCATAATGTACAATTCATCTTTACACTCGCACATCATTTTCAAACCTGCACTTTTGTGTTGCTGCCTTTTTCCACTCTCAGACATCTACCGCAGATGCAACTTGGCCAACCAGGCATCAAAATATTAAATTCTCATTACGGTACAGTTTTCAGAGAGCACTTCAGCGCACGGCAGACTGAAACAGCGATCGTTCTGCAGTCCTGTCGAAGGTATTGTTGTGTGTCCCAGATTAAAATAAAGATATGTTCTGCAGCATTTTCCCATTAGGAAAAATGAACAAGAATTTCATTTATACAACAAGCCTGTTAGCCCGTAATTTAATAATATCACAAGTAAATGTGCAATCTAATAGATTAGTGAGTGGGTACGTTGTGGGTCATATATTGAATACATCAGTCATTGTTAGCAAATAAGCACTCCCGTTCTTTTATTATTATGTTAACAATTTCTACTCTGTGCACCTGTGCAACAAGTCGGGTCATTTGTACCCAAAGCAGTAACTTGATAGATGGCTCAATTTCTTGGCAGGACAAAACCAACCTTTCATTATCCATATAAATCTAAATTCATACAGACAATGAATATAAATTAGCATTCTAGCTGTAAAAGAATCTTTACCTTATTACATAATTTGGTGTATACCCCCACTCGTTTGCCATTATTTATTTATCATGACCTCTAAATTTATTGGAGAAAGAAATTACTGACAAACTCTACAGAAATTCCTGACTGAAAAATGTTTCAAGTGATTAATTGTGCAGCAACGTGGTGTAGTGGTTAGTGGTTAGCACTGTCACCTTGCACCTCCAGGGTCTGGGTTCAGTTCCCGCCTCTGTGTGCAAGGAGTTCGCATGTTCTCCCCGTGTTTGGTGGGTTTCCTCCGGGTACTCCGGTTTCCTCCCACTGTCCAAAGACATGCAGATTAGGCTAATTGCCATTCCCAGAACTGCCCGTAGTGAGTGAATAAGTGTGTGAGTACTATAAGCATTATTTATTACTATCATAATTTGTAGTCTAGGTTCATCCTGAATACTGCATTAAAGATATTTTGCTTTCTAGATCCATCATACATACAGAATAAATAATAATAATCCGCAAAATATGAAACCATACGTACAGTATAAGGACTATAAGATGAATGACTGAACTACTGCTTTCTTTTTGTTCACTGTTGCAGCTAAAAACTGAGCCTCATTTGAGACATACTGCCCCTTTTCATTTCTGAGATAATATTTGAAGGAAGATAAATGGCAGTGCAGCTCACATCGGTATCATCTCTCATTGACGAAAATATGGCGTAAGTGAATTGCCAGTCATTAAAGTCAACAGTGATGGAATGCCTAGGATGCAGAAATGGCACAAAGCAAAAACATAAAACATTATGTAGCAATGGAGATACCCAGCTAAGAGTGATTCATCCCTCAAAGGTCAAAGCAGCGTGATGAAGCTGACAATAAAGACAGGGCCCAATCTACTTTGTGTCATGGTTTTAGCCCTGCAGTCTTCCTTTGTGTCCCAGCATTAAAGCTTGCTAGGTGATTCATCTAACCTACGTGCGTTTGGCTTGATATTTGAGTTTCTATTTTCCATTTCATATCAGGCAATTGCCCCATCAGAAAAGCACCATTATGGTTGGTTTAGAGTGTTTGGGTGCACAAAATATCTCGATCCATTAGCCCTGCTGCCTCCGACTCAAAAACAGTATAGCACCTGTACAGCAAAAGGCCATTAACCAGCTTTAATAGGTATGACATGTATATAGCCCAAAAATGGACCCAAGCATAAGCATTCTCAACAAGTAGACTGGAAAATGTATTCAATGGACTGTCCATAATTTAGCAACCCAATTACTAAGAGGGATGTGTGCCGCACTCTCTCAGAAAAGCTATGCATAAGGGCTTGATGCACTTGCTCTAGATCAAGTGCAGGCACAAACAGTACAGCTGTTCGGTGTTTTAACAGCATCTAGTGCCTTTCCGGCTCAGCATCATCACCCATGATGAGATTGAGAGAAGGGCTGTCACTTTTAGATGAGCCCATACTTTTCTCAGATGAGATAAAGTGCTAAAATTAATCAGAAATGAAGCAAACTGATGGTTGACTGCTGAAAAGCCTTCTGATGGCAGGACTGTGTCCATTTCCAGCCCAGACTATGACGAATGATTGATAAGGTATGACGTTCTCCTATCAGAGAAAAATACTTTTTTCACCTGTTGCTGGTTGGTTAGGTGCCGAGTTGAACAAAACATTTTGCAGAAACAAGACACCTGTCTAGAAGCATCACCACATGGACAAAGAATTGTCTAAAAACTGTCCAGGTTATAATCTTCAGATCCATTGTGTTATGATGTGCTGTGACGACGTCCTTCCTGTCCTCCCGACAGACAGAGCGATGGTGAAATTGCAGGGCTTGCTCCATCTGTGTGTGTCAGCTTCACTTAAAAAGTGATAAGGAAATCTACCACCAAGCTGCTCAGCTTCCCATGTGATTCACTGCTTTTATTATCTGCTGACAGATACTATTTCAGAGAGTTCAGAGAGTCAAGTTGATGTTGAGAAGAAGTGAAGCTGTATCGTTGCTGTTAGTCAGGGAAGCCTTCAAGTAAAGACGCTTTCAGTTTGACCAATGAAAACTGGACAAAGCGATATTTGTGCTGGTCTGGCAGTAGGTGAAGTGAAACAGAAATCAACTAGAAACCAGCTACAATTAAGGTTTGTTTATCCAAATTCGATGCACATTTTGTACACACTGCTTCCATTTAAGACAGATCAAATTAATTTAGACCTTGGGATTATGAGGTTCTAACTGGCATTTTTTTTTTTTTCATTTATTGAGCAAAATCAGGTAAACTCAGGAACAATTTGTACATTTTTGCATGTCAAATTACACTTAATTTAATTAGCCCACAATGCTGACCAGGATAAAGCATTGAAACAGTACAGAATTTGTAACATACAGTAATTGGTGACTGTCTTCCAAAGAAAACTGAACCGCTTAATTCCAAAGCTTTTATCGTTCCACCACATTTGCTTTTTAGGGCATTTATCATGTTGTAGTCTCTCAAACAAAATAAGTGACAGTATAGCAGTTTACCCAACATTACAGGAATTAAACCTAATTTGCTTTAAAAAAAAAAAAACTCTAACCTAGGACTACCTTTTGTGATAATCTCTGACAAAACAGTTTGATCTTGGGCTTAATCCATTTAAATCTCATTTTATTATTCAGGTATTAACCATAAGGCATTGTTGTTAATTAAATATCAAATACACCATGAAACATTAGCTCATGTGACCAATCAATACGCCCCCCCCCCCCCCTCCCTTTTAGGACTAAGATCATGATTAAAAACAAACCTTTGCCTAACACTTTTGTTTCGGACATTAATCCTACTGTATACTATATATGTTGCCATTTAAAAAATTAAAGCCACATCAACTGCAAAGTTAATTAAAATGTACATCATACAGTATGCTAGGATTAAACGATAGCTTAAATGAAATATGGATTCGTTTTAAAACAAGGGTTTAAGTTTGGCACAAATAGATTACTAGATAATGAAATTTTTTAAAATCCATTTTAAAATGTATTATATTGATGCAACACGATCTAGGTGCTAGGTGCCGTTAGGGGCAGAAATGCACTGTTGAGTTGAGAAAAAGCAGAACAACCTTGACAAAGTCGGAAAAGATATGCATGATGTAGGAACATATTTACTAAAGGCTTTATCTAGATGATTCGAGAACTCATGACTGTTTGATATATAGTCATGTGATGTAATAATGTGAAACTGCAACAAAATTAATCCTGAAGTGTACGTAGAGCATTGTTTTAAATGCCCTAGGTCAGCCAAATGCCTGAAAATGCACTGGATTGTATTACACCTTGCAGCACTAAAATAACCCAGGACACTATTAAGCCAAGCTTCTCAGGGTTAAAGAGTGTAATGTTTGTAACTGTCCAAATCAATCAATCAATCAATCAATCAATCAAACCAAATGCTGTACAATAAAAATAAATACATGTACAATATAACACTTTCAAATCACTTATGTACTGCGCCATATAGTGTAAGGTTTACAAACCAAATGAACAGCAGTCACTAAAGTTCATCTCATGCCTGGACAGTATGAATTATCCTGGTGACTACCCGTCTTAGTCATCTGTCGTTACCCTTGACCTAACCTTTAAATAAATGTGTGATTTCACTTAAACGAAACTCTGCACCTCGGCGCCATTCCCCTTTTGTTTTAAGCCAATGCATCTTCAACTACAGTCTGATTCATTGACCTATACTTCCGTTCCAAGCCGAGCCCTCTGTTGTGACGAGTCACATTTGCACCTAATCTATCTTCCATCCAGCTCTGAGTCAGCCAAGTGCCACATGGGCTTAGGCTGCTTTCATCTCAAATCATACTGGTGCATGAACTCTGCAACAAATCGAGGGCATTTAGCCCGGGAATTGAAGGAGCGTAATAGGAACTGGGAGGGAAGGGTTTGGCTGTTTAATAGAAAATGGATTTAATTATGTCGTTATGGATTAATTCTCTGTCGTTTTCATTTTATAAGGCAGAATGATAATAGATCGTTTAAAATATAACAAACTATATTTACAATGCTAATCATGAATGCTTAATCTTCATCTTCCTCTGTAAAATAGTGCATGTTTTACTCAGGCTGTTCACTGATCCCTTACATCTACAGTTCAACTGTGGTAAATACCACTTGATCACACAGAACCTTAAATTAGATTTTCTGAAGAACATGTTCACTTTCATTAAACACTTTAATACATTTAGTTCTGTCTGGTTTAAGCAAAATACTGTTGCTGAGCTGAGGCCGTCCTTCATGCTGTTACTGGATTTGCAGCACAAAATAACTTTACACCAAATTATTAAATCTGGTGTTTTACACTGCTATTCGTCTCTTATCCGCTACACACTGCTCTTCCTTGCTATTCATCTAACTGTACCTAACCACATTCAAACTGATATAATGTGCCTTATGAATATAGCATCAGGACAAAAAAAAAGCTAAACAAAACCTTCTGATACAGATGAAGCCACCAACCACATCTTTCCAAACTTGGCTAGCTACTTTCACTGTGATTGACAAGAGAAGTAGTATTAAGATCCCTCCTACCTCTTGAATGGATGTGATTAGAAACAGGTGTGAGTATGAGGATGTAGTGAAGTGTGGTGCTTAGGATTGTAGTCCATAATGTTTGCAGGTCGTGGTGTGTCCTGGAATGTTTGAGTGGATTCCAGTGCAGGTGTGACAATTTAGGAAATTTAAATATAATATATATATATTTTTTTTAAATGCACATATTTCTGCTTTGTACTTCAATTATTCTATCGGAGCCTTACTGGACTTTTCCTTGAAATAAAACAAACATTTATTTTAATACTTTTACCACCTCTCATAATCCATATATAGTTAACAGGATCCACTTTTATATTATATGTAAAAAAAATAATGGCCCAATTTTCCTTTTATTGGGGTCATAGATATTTCATCTTTTGTATATTGAGATATACAGTATACACACAGTGTTTAGCACAGTGGTCTTACACCTCCAGGGTTGTAGGTTCAAGTCCCAACTTTGTAACTTTCCCAGCCCAAACAATATCATTCGTCTTTTTCCCCCTCCTAAAGACGGTTACACCACCACTCGCATTAATAAGAGCACCAACATTGTCAGGTAAGGATTTCACCATTATCTTGAGTTTTAACTTTGTCAGATTAAGCCCACCCTTGCTATGACTGGCTGCACTGTTCAGCTAAAGCTCATGGCTACGTGTTTTGTTGTTCCACCTGCTGCTTCAAATAAGCAATTTTTGGAGAGTGCATTCTGGTGAAAGTATCACTGTTCCATCAAGCTTAGCAATCGGATCACATACTGTTTTAGCCGTATACACTTTCCGGAACATAAAACTGTCAGTTATAGTGGCAATATATCTGTTTCTACATCTGTTTAGTGCTCAAAATATTCATATCTGTACCATATCTGTATACTGTACTGTACATTTGGGTTGATAATTTTTTTTACTTTGAAATAGAGATTTGTTCAAGGCAGCTTCTTCAATGCTTTTTTTGTTGATTTTTGTTTGTCCTAACCTACCTTGTAACGTTTGTAACTGTAACAATCTTATCTGTCATATTGCCAATCTGTATTTGTTCATCTTTAGAATCCGTCAGCTTACACTGAATAATGCATTTGTAATTGGTTATATCCCTAAAGCAAAAACCCACAGCTGGAGACAGAAGAAAGGGAAAGAAGAAGGAAAAGGAGGATAAATTCCACATCACTTTAATTTTTAAGTACAGGACCAGAAAGTCAGATAAGAACAGGAAGATTAACAAGAATAATCCGTCTAACCATAGTGTGCTCATTGATTTGTCCTTCTGGATAGTGAAGAAATATTTGCAGTTTCTATAAGATCGTTTATCTCTAAAAATGGGTAGAATATAGAGAATCCGGTAATGTTAACTGAACTAGTTAACCTCTTCAAAGCTGGTCTCAGGAGACAGTCCACTTACAGTACATCTGGTGCTGCTTGATTATTCAGCAGAAGCAAGGTCTCCAGACTATGTTGCTCAGTTCCTACTAAATGCCCTCCAAACTTTCAAGGCACTCTTTGTAGAGAAGCCTTTTCTGATGGCATTTTTATGCCTGTTTAAAAAGCACATGATTGATATTAAGAGAAACACAAGGAAATTTTCTAAGGAAATGACTGGGGCTTTTTCCTGTTCAATAAAGGAACAAAAAAGTAAATAAATTCTACCTTCAATAGTTGACAGGCACTATATAGAACAAGACTGAACAGGAAAATAAGAAATATCAGAATGGAAGGTTTATAGCAGAAAGGTTTGTTTAGTGCTTCCGTGTTGACTCATCCATGCTTTTAGAAAGTAATTTGGAAAATAAATAAATACTCCACGGGCTTCTGAAACACAATGCATTAACATTTTACAGCACTCAGATACAAAAATACATTTAATTTCTAAAAGAACAAAGTTTTGGGGTTCAAGAGTTTTGAGTCAACTTGATTATTTCTTTTATATATAAAACAAAACTAGTACAGAGACATACTGCAATATCTGGCAACACTTCCTAAAACACCATATAGGTACGATATCTGGAATTGTTTACAAAAACATACATACACACAATACAAATAAGTAGTATTTGTAACAATGTATTATAAAAACAAAAATTTAACTCTGCGGTAGGAGAAGCTGGGGTCATTTCTAAAGTAATTTCCTTCGAGCCACCTTGTGAATACAAGTGAACTGTGTATATGCTTAGACTTAATTGATTGTACGATCATTATTATTCCAGTCATAAACTATTTTTTTAAAAATCATATATATATATTATTTTATTTTATTTTTTTTTATCAAGATTTTCATCAACCAGTTTAGTCAATTGCTGCTGGAGTGTTAGGGGACATTTTTCCTATTTTTATTTATTTTTTTTTACTTTTGGGTTTATGCACATCATTTAAGTTACTGACAGCTGTTTATGGCGTA
Organism: Clarias macrocephalus; assembly: GCA_011419295.1. Lineage (NCBI taxonomy): Eukaryota > Metazoa > Chordata > Actinopteri > Siluriformes > Clariidae > Clarias > Clarias macrocephalus. The sequence goes on along the minus strand of JAAGKR010004882.1, from coordinate 18,983 downwards.
TATTTATATTATTGCTTTTAGATTAACTGGTAGTGTTTTTCATAAGGAGAGTGTAGTTGGGGTAATTTGGTGCCACATGAAGGAATTTACCCCACAGACATGTCAATTTTGCTGTACTATGCTTGAATTACTTTTACTGTACAAAGGAATCAATATTATCAGTATTCAGTATTATTTTCTTGCAGCAACAGAGAAACCACGTACCATCAGCTATCATTTCAAGTTTATTGTATTAGAAAAGTGATGTTGAAGGCTTGGGGAAATATTTTCCATAAATTATTGATAAATAAAAAAGCAGTAGTTTAAATATAATCCAATTAATTAATCATCAATTTAAAAAAAATATGTCACTAATATTTTGAATAAACCTAGCTGTTACAAATGTGGAATAATTTCTTATTGGAGGTGTTCCCCTAATAATACCAGAATACGGGGTATGAATGTGTCAATTGGTTTAATTTTTGTTTAAAATATGTTGTACTTTATGTACGTAATTAAGTTATTACATCAGATGTTTATCAATAAGACACTTTCATATGATAAGTATTCAGTTACATTTTGTGTTCAATTCATAATACATCATAACCACCACCTCCTAACTGAATGCAGAAGTTGACAAAACAGATAAAAATGTAAAGTTTAAAACGATCCAGTTGAGATTGACCCATGTGACTAGACTGAGCTCTTGATATGACATTTGGCACGACCCTTGATTCAACGCTTGCATTAGGCATACAGGGTTAATACAGGGTTAAGTGTATCCTAGCTATGAACAGCAAACAATCAACTACATTTTACGGCGTATGGTTATAACATTACAGAGTACACATCTGCAAAACAGATAAAACAGAATAAATTTCATCTTAGATAACTAATGAGGATTACACATGGAACTATTTAGATGTGATTTACTTATGCGTTTTGTATAAAATGTCACTTAAATGTTTGTCTATTTCAGATGCACAATTTGTTACATCGTTTGGTTTAACCTTTTAAATTAGTCCACTCCAATCAGCGTATTTGTGGTTCTGTACTGTACGCTGCTTGCCTAGCTGTCCACATTAGACTAAATTTTGAGCAAAATGTTATCATTTTTACTTAAAGTGGTGAGTAGGAAGCTGACTACATGCGAGGACTTAAGGAAAGAGCTTCATTTCCTTGAAATATTTGATCTTTTGCCGTTTTTCCTTTGTTACTTGATATTTGACATTGATTTACCTTTCTACACTGTACTTGTCTGCATTTAATAGTACTTGCAAAAGCGGTTTGTTGTTTCATCAGGATATGATGTCTTATATTTCCACAGTAATTATACTGTACTTTCATTTTTAAACCTAATTTGAAACTAAACTTGCAGACATGAGTTTTAAAGCTAAATTGCAGATATTTATATGTAGTTCTATAAAATTCTATAAAGTAACTAAAAGAAGCAAAAATATGTACTTATGCTTACTCAACAGCAAGGTATACAGTATCTGTTTGTATAGACCGTAGTAAACAGCAATTGAGTACGTAGAACAGAACTATTTGTCTGCAGAAGATAACGGAATTTCTATAAAGAGCTTTGTTTCATTTGAGACCAGACAGAAATCCAACTTAAGCCCAGTAATAAATTTTATGTGGAACTCGTGTGTTAGCCCTTGAAGGCAAAAAATAAGGCAATAAATGTGCCTTATATACACATCTGAGGAGATATAAAAGTGATGGGATTGTGTTTGATTAATGGAACAAATGATAGAACGATGACTCGAGCAAACAGGTAAGACCAAAATAACTTTCTTAAAGCAAACATGTGAAACGCAAAACTTCAGTCTCAGGGGAAAACCAGGGCCCGCATTAACAATCCTTAATACACAAGAAATAGAATATCGAAATGAGTTTACTTTCCAGGATACATTACTGGTTTTTCCGACAAACAAGATGAGCAAGTTTTTGAGGTTTATATTTATAGCACTGCATATTTACTGCACAATTTAATCCTGAAGATGTTTTAATGTTGTTTGTGACTTTCCCTTTAATGTCACAAAGAAAATAGCTGCACGAGTACATTTGTTATGAAAAAAGGCCAGAAAGAGCTGTCAGACCTATCCAGCACAGCCAAGAGGATGTTTTTGACAGTCACCATCTAGGCAGGAAAAACAATGTGCTGGCGGAGCTCCTGAGGAACAGAAGAGTGTTCGGCTGCTTCTCATGCATCAGCTCACTGCACTGCATTTAATGCTTGGCTGGAGCAGTTCACTCAATCTCAGCCTCTCAGCTGGTCCATTCGACTCTTTCAACCCCTTACACACAATGTGTCTAATCACTGTACTTGTGGAAAGCTTATGAGTAAATAACACATGTCCCTGGATAAAATCAAATTTAACAACAGCAGGATTCCACCTCACTTTTGTGTTTCAAAATCTCACGGGCTACATTATATTAAAATGCCTAATTGTTATTTCCTATTAATTTCATGTTGGATAAATAAATATCGCAAATTGGGACTCTAGGCCACTCAACAGGATCTTAAATATCACTGTATGAAAAGTATTAAAAAATTATCAGAACTGAGTTTATTTCTTTTCATTTTGATTATGGCGTACAGATAATGAAAACCCAATATTCAGTGTCTCAGAAAATGTTTTAACACAGAAATGTTGCACTACTGAAAAGTATGAATATGTACAGCACTTAATACTTGGTCGGGACTCCCTTTGCATGAATTACTGCTGCAATCCGACATCGCATGGAGGCGATCAGTCAGTGGCACTGCTGAGGTTTTAATGGGAGCCCAGGTTGCTTCGATAGTGGCCTTCAGATTTTCTATGTTCTTTGGTCTGGTGTCTCGCATCTTCAACATTTATAGCCCATATCCTGGATACATCTGTACATGGTGGCTCTTGAAGCACTGGCTCCAGCTACAGTCCACTTCTTGTGAATCTCCCCCAAATTCTTGAATGAGCTTTTTACATTCCCCTCAAGGCTGTGGTTATCCCTGTTCCTTGTGCAACTTCTTCTGCCACATTTTTTCCTTCCATTCAACTTTCCAAAAAAACGTCACCATTTAACCAGTGTCACATTACTGGGCTCCATCAAGCGAAGAAAACAACAAAGGACTGCATTAATTGTAACTACTGGATTAAGTAGGCTTCATACATTATCGAAACCTGAAAGGATAGTGCTGAACTGTTGACTTTGTGGGGTCGAATTGACGATTGAGTCCAACATAACGATATTATAGAATAATGCATGCCTCAGGGCTCTAGGTTACTGATCAGAAGGTCAAGGGTTCAATCCTCCAAACCTGCTGAGCCATTAAGTCCCTTAATCATCTCTCCTCTGGGGTGCTGCATCACATCTGACCCTGCTTCGTAGTGCGGCCTAATGGCTTTAAATAATAACTACTGAGATCAAGTCCATTTTACTTACATTTGTGCATGTATTCACACATTTAAGTATCCTTAAATACTTTCAGTAAAGTCAACTTATCAGAATTGACATTTATGTCTGTATAAATACAAATATAAACTTTAATTTAAAAAAGGTTGCATTTGAATTACGTTACATATTTGACTAATTAAATTTATCTTATCTTTTAAAATAGACTTAGGGTTTTACAATCAGTTTTAAAATACAGTCAGATTCAGCATCATGCATTTGAATCCGTATTTGTTCATATGCATTTGAAAGCAATCGAGCGAATACTTTTGCCAATATAGTGTATGATGTAAACGCAATGTAAACCGGTAATGCAAAGAAATTCTGCACCTTGTTGCAATATACAGTATTTTAACCATAATGATAAGGATCAGTTATAAAGTTTATATGCCTTCCTTCAGCAGGGAACAAAGCTCTATGATAACAGCCATACTTGCTGATCTATAAAATCATTAATATGTGTTATATTACAGCAAAGTTAATGACATGATCAGCACTAGTTCTAGATACAAACTTAACAGCTTTTTTACCACAAAACTCACAGAGCAAAACCTATATACAAGCAGGAAAGCTATCTAAAATGGTTTTCTGCTTACGGTTGTAAAGGAGCAAGGTCTCAAGATTCCAGCTGCAATGTTCTAGAATTGAGAGACCAGCTGCACTGGCACAGGAGCGAGTCATGCAACACTGTAAGGGCTCTCATAAACCAAACAGCCCTAATTATTAATTACACTAATAAAAGAATAATGTTTTCCCCCTCACTTACAGCGTCCACACACGCTGTTCAATTATGCAGTTCTGAAAGACTTTAATACCTGATCTTATTTGCAAGCAGCCATGACCAAAACAGGAAAAACAGCTTCCTTCTGTTCCTCTGTCAAAAAATTAACATTCATCAAACCACACAGACCAAGGTTAGTTTTCAAAACAGCATCACAGACTCATGATCACTTTGTTGGAGAGCAAATCAAATAACCAGCTCTCCAGAAGAGCTTTAGAAGAGCTACAGTAACATATGTCATTAAAAGTAAATAAAACAGGTTTAATCTTAGGCCAGGGAGATTCAAGTTACTAGTTCACTCTTCCAACAGTTTTGCTTTAGGGGCAGCCAGAATCCGACCATGCATGAAAAATTAAATATTGATTATAAAGCCATGAGACTGGCATATTCCCTTATTGCAACTTGGATAACACAACCTTAGAGTCCAACGTAGCCACAACATCCATTACATAGTTGTATTCTATCTCTATATTTTACTCATTGTGGGACAAAAGGTCCTACGATTTTTTGCTGAAAGCTTCCACAGGGGATTGATTGGTTTATCATATCCTAAAACATTCAGAAAATAGAATTTATATGGTTTATTAAAGTGTTTTATTATTGTATTATATAAATGAAGGGGAAAAAGCAAAGAATGTTAAGCACTTTTATCAGTAGCTGACAATCTGTTTTAAATACACTCAGATCTGTCCACATGCTCAGCAAGGGAATGACTATTTTATTAATATCAGACACACAAAAGCCAAGTCCTCAGCCAGTATGTGGGCTACTTTTAACTAATTAGTGGGCTAATAAGGGAAATACCATTAAGAGGAGCATGCTGAGCTCACATGATCACATACAGACTGGCGGCTACACTGGTTTTAGCATACATCAGTTACACAAAGTAAACACAGCCAAATGCACAATATCAGTATTTGTTGTTTTTCATAATCATCATCATCATCATCATCAATAATAATAATAATAATAATAATAATAATAATAAACACATAATTAACAAGTTTGAAAACTAATTAACTTTATTTTTCCATTTCCATACCTTTTTCCTGAATGTTACACAGTCCAATGCATTTAAATAGCCACCACCAAATTCTTTTGTGGAAGAAAAAAATTGTTACACCCCCCTTCTCATAAAAAATGAAACATATTTACAAAGAATTTCAGTCCTAAAAAGATGTGGAGGCTAAAATTGTGGACTTTTGTGTGCTCTTGCCCATTCATAATTATCCAATCAGCTAATTACTGTATGTGGCAGCAGCAAAGGGCATGAAATCATGCAGATAGGCTGATTTGAATATTCCAGAAACTATTGATCTCCTGCACAGAAAAAAATGCATCAAAGTACAGTCTTTAAATTAATGGCAGACATTCCACTAAAGTAAAATATGTAAGTTAAAATAATGTTAAAACAAAATTTATTTAAGTTCCAAAAAATAATTATTTTAAACTGGGATTAAACTAATTAAACAGAAATAAGTACATTATAAATTATATTTATGTTAGTAAAATAGATATAAATATGTAAAACTACATAAGGGGAGAGCCTTAACTGGAATTTCCTTCGGTATTTATCTTTCTAACTGACTGGGCAAAATTAATGCATGACATTCTCTCCCCCAAGTTTATAGACTAGTTCAAGCTGACAGGAAAGCTACATTAACTTAAATAATCACTCTTTTCACCTATGGTGATTGGAATTGCATCTCGGAACTCTGAATTACCTTGAGGCAGAGGTGTTACAACAGTGCAAAACCACATCAGGCTTCACGCCTGTCAGGCAATAACAGGAATCTGATGCTACAATATACACAGACTGACCCAAACAGACCTTTAGTCAATTTCCAATGGCCCACTTTATTATTATTATTATTAGTAGTAGTAGTAGTAGTAGTAGTAGTAGTAGTAGTAGAATAAAATATATGTAGGTTTTTGTAGAACTTTCAGTTCTGTGGCCAAATATGTACTTCAGTACATTACCATGTAATGGTAATTAAAACAAAGGCATTCAAATCCAGGCTAATATTCAGTGATGGCTTTTATGTAAAATGTATGTAGTTTAAGACAGGAAATAGGAGGTTGAGACATAGGATGTCTGGACTGTTACAGTAAAGGATTTAAAGTGGTTGAATTTTTTTTGTTGAAAGGAATCTTATTCCGACATAACTCAGTGATTATGTATATATTTCTATTACATATTTCATTATCTATTTTAGTAATTAATCATTGCATAAGTTATGAGCAGTATTTTTTCACTAATAAATAACTCTTTTTCCACACTTTTCCAAGGATAAATCAGAAGCCAGGAAAAGTTGTGTTAGACACATAAACAGCAACTTCCCCAAACATGTGTCAGTGCTTTGGCATAAGAAAGTTAGACTTCGCACAAAGCTGAAAATAGCAGCATCAGATTTTCACCCTAAGAAGATGTGTGATTAAGTTAAATAATTGAAATAATTGTTCAAAACTTGTACATAGTTTTGGAATACAGAAATATTGTTGTAGCCCAAATTCATGCGTGATGTTTCAGAGGAAAACGGATCACAGTGAAAGAGTGTATAGCGTACCAAGTCTGTACAGAGAAATGTGCCGAGAAAGCCTGCAGGTAACAGAGTGGATCTCCAGCTGACATATATATGACTCAGTGAAAGCATCTCCATACTATGTTAGTCCTACAGTAGCAAATAATTCAACTTTTTCATAAGCTGCTTTCAAAGTCCTGAAAACCATGCACACATTCTTTTTGGGTGTGCTTCCAATTACAGCACGCACTGAGATGTGGCATCTATCTATCTCTGTCTTATATCTTCTGTCTTCTTTCTCTTTTTCAACACTGCAATGTTCCACACTAATAATTTAATTTAAAATTAATAAATTACGCTTCCCTCAGTGTGGACTTTACATGAAGCACGCAGTTGAAACGAGTTGATTTTCCACTTTATAACTTCAAAATAATATATTAAATGACTGATGTGAAAACAATGCGACAATACACAACTCGAGGAACACTTTGAATTCAAATTATGCACCTTTTTGAAATAATAATCACTTTGCTTTTTGGCTGGAATGCAGGCACAGATGGTAATAAATCTTATACTTAATGTGCATCTGTATCCACAGAGAGCCAAAAAGCTAAACACAAAGCAATGATGAAGTTCCACAGATGCTCAATACACAGCGCATGGAGAAGATGGTACGCATCATAAAACAAGCACAGAAAACAATCACGATATTCTTAATGAATAATGAATCCATAACCCTTTGCCATTGTGCACAGCTGCCCGTAATGATGGCTTTACCATTTAAAATGAATTTCTGATTAAGCATCCATGTGTGCATTTTAAATTGTATTTCCTTGGGGGGAGTGACATGGGGAAAGAGATGGAGATATGGATTGATATACATAAAGAGGGAAAGGGAGGGAAAGAGAGAAAGAAAGAGCACAGAGAAACTGAAAAAGGTGGAGAAAGAACGACAAATGAAGAGATTAGTTTAAAAAAAGGGGGAAGGATAAGAAATGTGGAAGGAATAAAGAAAAAAGAGAGGGGGGGGGGGCATATAGCCAAAGAGAACGAGAGACCGAAGTGAGATACACAGAAGGACAGAAGGAGATTTAGAAAAAGGCATGAGAGGGAGACAGAACTAGAGCTAGAGACAGAAAAAGATCCAGCATTTTTGCTAAGGCTACAGTAATAAATGGCATGTTATAATTAATTTGTGAGCCTCAAAGTTTCTTAAAAAAGGGGGGAGGGTTAGTTTAGAAGCCTTACATTTTAGTCCAAAAAAATTATACAGTGCATAAAATCTTTTTTTTTTTTTAGGAAAAAAAAATGGAATAAGCTATCAAAACTTTGGAAAATAAAAAAGAAATTAGACTAAATCAAATTAATTAAGGCAGTTTTACATGTCCAGGACCATTTCATTAAAGAATTTTCTCTTTTTCATTCAGTTTCGCTTTTTTGTGGTCTGTGGCTTGAAATCAGCTCTCCGATGCTTGGAAATTCATGAGATAAATAAGATGCATTAGAGAAGGAAACACATGGGACTAATGTAGGGCAAAGGGCTGCCAGGACTAGAAATAGAAATCAATGATCTGATTCGGATTAGGCGAAAAATATTTTATGCAATACAGTGTACTCTACTGTAGAATAGCAAAAAGCTGATTTTAAAAGCATTTAAAGCGCAGCATAACTTTTAACAAAAAGGCACATGCATCAGCATGTTACTGATCTCCCTGTAATGAATACTACAGGAGTTCCAGCATTATGGATCAGACATTTAAACTCGCATCGACTCGCCTGCACAAGCTCAGCGTAAGTGAGATAGCTTGCATATGCTGTGATGTGACCTCTCAGGGAAAATGCAGATCAATATTCATAACTCAAAAGGACTGTCATTTACATATTACATATGAATTTTATGAAAGTGACAAAGAGACAGGGAGCTTTTGAGGGATTTTCAACGTTGTGAAAATTTTGCATCTATTTAAATGCATTTTTTATGCAATTAATATCTTGTTTGTCTTTCATTTATGTGTGCATACAGTTAATTTTTTTTTTATTATTATTTAGCTTAATTATGATGAAGCTTTCTGCATGAGCCATTTTTTGAACATCAGCCATTCAAGTGTCAGTGCTGTAAACCTGTTTTCAACCATGGGAAGTCATGACAGATGGCTTTGCACTTTTCCAGTAACATGACAAGCTGCAGGTTTTTTTTTTTTTTGGTTTATTACCTCGAAGAGACAGAAAAAAATGAAGGGCTGATTGGGAGCAGATGGGAACGTGCTGTTGCTATAATGTAAGTGATAACATGGACTAACTTGTTTTCTGGACATTCCACCATAGAAATACAACCATAAATGTATAAAACATACATGAAGAAATTTAACTATGTGACACTAAACTCTGAGGAGATTCTACAGTTTAAAAAAAAAATAATAATAATAATAATACAAATCGCTATACATTATCTAACTTTAATAAATGTAAAGCTAAATAAAACATTTTACACATTTTTGACAACCAACTTTTCTTTTCTTTACTTTACAATTATAACAGCCTATCAAATACTGTCAAATCTGTCTTACTCTGTTCATGCTTCGTATCTAAAAGATTGTGTCAGTTAAGCTAAAAACAAACATTAAGCATTGCAAATCAATTCAGTCAATCATGGGCACTTAATGGAGGCCATTACCCAATAACCAAAAAGCTGACAGTAAGAGTAGAACAGCTGTTATTCTAGAAGTCAGTAAGCAAAAAATGGTTGATGTGATGAATAAATGTGCTGAGAAAAGCAACCATTCGGACAGAAACTATAAAAATCTAATTTCTGCCATAGATATTATATTAAATTGTATCCACATTTATTTTCCCCCATTTTTCTATTCAAATTTGAAAATACTTTGTAGTGTATTTTTTAAAAAGCAACAGCAATCACTTCATCTTTTTTACAATATGAACATTAACCGTGATATTTTAGTGACAAAGATACATGCTGGACTTAACATGAATACACAAGCTCACATCATATCAAACTACAGCATCTTACACTAGTAAAATCAAACCTTTCTGTGTGTAAACACATGAAGCCTGTGTATTATCAGCCCATGGAACATCAGTTTTATAAAGAGTGCTAAATTACCTAACAACTAATATCACTTTATGTGAAATAAATGGACATCAAACACTATGAGAGTCACGAGTATATTAAAATCACACCTTTTAGAGGTGATCCAGCCTTCTTATGAAATTCACTGTAGAATCCACATGATAATTTCTCTTGCTTTATATATATATAATCATTTCGACAAATTCACATCAAGGCATTTAACAAGGACTAAAACTAAGGTAACAAGGCAAGTAATAAAAGGTAATAAAGGGAAAAGAATAAAAAAAATGAAATACAAAAAAAAACCTTATATGAATGTAATTATGGAAACAGACAAAACAACTCACATTTAAAACACCCAATTAACATCAGAGTACTCTTACAGATAAGGCATCTCAATCAGTGATTCCAAGAACAGATTTAAAAGAATGAAAAAATAAACAGAAAAAAAAAGACAATGCATGCATTCAGATCAAAGTGCTAATGGAGACGAGTGCTTTTATCAGAATAGTGCAAGCGCATTATTTAAAAAGATAATTAAGTAAGATTACTTAAATGAGGAGAACAATGAAAAATCACAGACCTTCATGAAGTGGCCTGTATTTTTAAACTATATTTCAACCTTAAAGTTCAATGTTTCGTACATGCTGAACTGCCACACACACACACCCACAATAACAAATATATATGTGCCATCCAGCACATCCGGCGGTGGACACTTCCCACCCTGAAGATATATCTGTTGTTTCTGCAGCAGTTGCTTAAGGAGTCAGGTTGCCAGCTTGAAGTCATTCACACACCAAAGGCAATTTGAGAACACCAATTAATCTAACCAATTAGTCACAGCATGTCTTTGGACTGTGAGAGGAAACCGGAGTACATGGAGGAAACTCACCAAGCACAGGGAGAACATAACCATGAGTACATGGTGTTTGCATCATACAAACGGGAAAAACGAGGATACTTCTGAGGCTGTTACATAAACATCACATTTTTAACTGGTATCTTGGAGCACTTTGCAGCCTGTCACAGTGAAGCATTTGCTCCCATATCTTTAATCTATGTACATCATTTAATTAAATATGAAGAAATAAGGTGTGGCTCGAAACATTTGCATGGTACTATATACCTCTAAAAACACCTTTTGCCTTAACTGCTTATATTTCATTTATACATTTGGACAAGACAAATAAATAATCATAAGGTTTATACTAATACAGTAGTACCTTAGAATACAAATGCCTGCCTTGAGAATTTTAGCCTGAAGAATTGAAAATTTGCAAGAAATTTGCCTCGGTGACTGAAGCATTTTTGGCATATGAGCCTGGAAAGCCAAGCCGGTGCCAAGAGGAATCTTAAAGTATGGTTAAGTGAGGTTTAATGTCTATTTGTTTAATATTTTACTTAATTTACATGTCTTTTCCAAGTGTTAAAATTTGGTAATATTTCTGTGTGGCTGTAACAGTTTATCTGGATTATTTACATTATTTCCAATGGGAAAATGCGTTTCGCAATACAAAATTTCACCTTAAGAACTCTCTGAAATTGGTATGTCGAGGTACTGCTGGATATAAAGTACCCACTGTTATTTAAGGTAGCAACACAGTAAGGTAGGTCAGCAAACAACTTTTATACTCTCATATTTCATTGCATACACAATATTATACTTATGAAATGGCATAGCTGCATACCTTTATCGTTGGCTGTTTCTCCTTTTCTTTCCTTTTTATTTCTAAACTATGCACCTAATTTGGGCTTTGACCTTTTTATTTTTATTTGACAAGCATCCCACCCTAATTAAGAGTCACAACTAAATCATTTCACTTCAGGTATGTGTAGACGTGTTATACAGTCGACCCCGCAAACTTGCGGTTCAGCATTCGTGGTCTTAGTCATTCGCAAATTTTTCCATTATACCTAAAGTATAATTGTTCACGGAAACCGTTGCAACTTTGCGGAAACCTCAAATATCCTCCGCAGTTTTTTTCTGCCTATTTTTGGTGACAATATATATATTCATGTATTTTAACGCTAAACTATTAAGAACAATGTAATTTACTACTTTTATAATATAAATATTAACTTACATTCAGTTAAATTTCCATATAAAATAAAATACTGTATACATTTTTTAGTACTGAGCACAAAGCGACCATAGAGGGAAACACGGCTTGGGGTGGTGAATTATTACTGTATTTACCTGACTTATACCAAAGAAAATGCGCTTGCATGAATTACAGTACATGTAGGGGTAATGTTGGTATTTTACATTCTAGCATTGCGGGAGACACAGCAGTATTGTACTGTACAGTAATCTGGTTTAACTTTTTTTAAGGGTAATGTATTAAGCTGAGTTTAAAATGAAATAAAATAGTTTGGGGAGTATATTTGGGGGCATATTTTGGACGTAAACTACAGTATAAAAATAGCCATTTACAGTCATTTTTTCAACCACATACAAAATTCAAGTTTTTTCACAATTCGCAGGTGCTCTAGGAACGTAACAAATTTCAGGGGTAGACTGTATACACTGCCCAGCACAAAAAAAGTCACCTAATAACCACCTCTTGCTTAAATCACAGATGTGGCACCATTGATAAGCTTAAGCAATGTCACAACATTTATTTCATATTTCAGAGTCACATAAATTTTGCTCCAAGATCTCACTCCAAGAGTCTTTCACAATTTGAGCCTGATGAATCCTGCCATCTTGGAAGATGACCATAGAAAATATCTACTAAAGGAAAAACCATTCAGTATGTCCAGGTGGTCTGATTGTCTCATTTTTTAGGCACATAGCATTGCTGAACTTACACCCGAGCAACAGAAGCAACCCCAGATCATAACACTGGACCCACAGGCTTGTATAGGATAGGCACTATGCATGATGTTTTTCCAATGCTTCACAGTTCTTTCTTAAAATGCTTCCTAGCAAATTGAAGCCTATTATTTCTGAATAACCTAATTGATAAGTGGTTTTCTTGAGGCTACACAACTTTTTAGTTTCAATCCCTTGAGTTCTCTTCACATTGTGCATGTTGAATGGTGGTTTATTTCATTATTACAGTACTTTCAGCAATCTACTTAGTTGTTTTATTTTCCTGATGCAGGACAATAACTTGCCCCCTTCTGAAACAGAGGACCATTTTTCCCACAACCACAGCATATGTCTTCTGACATGGGCATGCTTGTTGCCAGCTGAACTATATTAGTGCAGTAACTATCCAATGAAAGGCTCTTAACTAGTTCCTCAGTTAAACCCAGGTTGTGACTTTTTTTTGGCCAGGCAGTGTGTTATTTGTAACTATTTCACACAGTACAGAACAAAAAACATGCTATATTATGAATAAACTGTGGTTTTCTATTAATTTAATTATTGTACAAACTTAGATGCAAGTTAGGCGCTTCTGAAAATTATGAGCATTTTGTTCTTTTCCTTCTTCTTTCTTCCAGCATGCTTCGTGCCTACCCCCAGCAAGATGCCACCGCAGTCCCTATATGTATGCAGTTATGCAAACAGCTAATGATGCGTTAAAAATGTGCAGCTATTCCAATGGCTTCAGGTAAATCCCTAACATTCCTGTTTTTAGCTGACAGGAGGAAAATCTTTGACTTTGACTTTCTGTTGTAGGTCATTCACCTCGGAGTTAAATGTTTTGTGCATACTGAAGTACGCTCTCTCTCACCTTCTCTCTCAGGTAATCACTGAAAGGACTGACTGTCCAATGAATGCTGTATCTATGCATCTCCATGGAAAGTTGACCAAAGCGGGGGAAAAAAAAAGCTGCATGAGCAATAAGAGATGACCCTGAGAAGATTACCAAGCAAAGCCAATTAAGGAACTTGGGAGCACAACTTGGGAACACAAGGAGTGGAGTAAGGTTAGAGTCAGTGCATCAAGAGCCACCTCTTTTCAGATAACTGTAATTTTTGCATTTCATTTGGAAATTAAAATCCCACAGTCTGAACCCCACATATAATCTATGGTGTATTGTTGAGAGGAAGATGAGAAACAACTGACCCAACAACACAGACGAGCTGAAGGCTCCTATCAAAGCAACCTTGTCTTCAATAATACCTCAGCAGTGCCACAGAATGATTGTCATCTTGTCATGCTGCATTGATGCAGTAATTTGTACCAATCAAGTATTCCCCAATTAAGTGCATAAAATCTCAAGAAAGATTAATATTTCAATGCTTTAAAATATTTAACTTTACATGTAATGAGTCTAGAATATATGGGTTAAATTAAATTATGAAAACACTTTTCCACAATATTCTATTTTTTTCTGGGATATGCGAAGAAAAAAATTCACTGTGCAGTAATGTATATGTGACAAATAAAGGCTTAACTTAACTATACATAAATCAGCCATGACATTAACATTGATTCAATTATATTCTGGTAAACTGGTGACAGGACCATGTGCCTGGAACAAAAGTCCGTTCTAACCCCACATGTATGCAAGGGTATGTAGGTATAAGAAGGGTGAAAATTGTAAAGAACCCAGTGCAGGTGATTCTACATTTAACCTGAATTAAATCTTTGTGATTTTTATAGTGCTTTATAAAAAGCTTCAAAGAATCCAAAAAAAATTATGGAAATCAGTTTAAAAATATGAGGAAATATGTATAAATTATGATAATCAGATAGTCCCTGATGAGCAAGCCGAGGGCAACGGTGGCTAGGAAAAACTCCCTGAGATCACAAAAGGAAGAAACCTTGAGAAGAACCCATCCTCATTTGGGTGATATCAGATAGCAAGGATTAATGTGTAGTCATTCTGTGTTTCAGTATAACAGGAACGTTGGTTAAATCCTTTGATAAATGAAGAACTACCAACAGCACAGTGAATCTCACAGTATATGACTGTACCGTAGCTCCACCTATTGATACCTCATGTTTAGTATAGATGACAAACAGCCAGCTCATTTAAAATTTCATATAAAAAGTTCAGTATTTTCCGTACAACATTCATCACGACATTTAAATTCTGATCTCCAATATACTATATTTGGATTCGATATTTTTCCTAATTTTTTGTATATAACCATTTTAGGATAAGTACAATTCAATTATCATATAAATATCTACATCAAATATAATGTTTTAACTATATAAAGGTTATGCCATTCTATTTGTGGTTATGTAAACTTCAACCTCTGCAAATCCCAGTTTATTATTTAGTAATTCATCTTAAAAGCATATTACTCAGTAACTATGAATTATTCAGTAACCATAATAAAACTAATAGGAACAATATGTAGTTAAGAGAGTGAGGAATGTGATTTAGCAGAGATCTGGCTGATCATTTACAAAACGTTTTTTTTTTATGTCTTGGGCAAGTATCATTCTTGGTAAATCACTTTGACAGTAAGAATTAAGTTGTGCCGGCATGCTAATATTGAATAAGATACTGGAGCCCACTGTACACATACACACCAATGAATAAAACATGGGTCATTATCTCGATTAGTATTAAAGCACAGCAAGTGAATGACTGATATTCAATCAGACTGAGAAATATCACTGAGCAGTGTTATGTTTTTTTTATTTTCCTACTGTAATGCCCTGAGTCTTTTTGTCTTGTGACACAGAGCTGGAGTGGTACTTGCGTTTGGTATGCTCTCTATCTTATCTATATAATGGTGTGGCAGGATGCAATGGAAATAGACAAACTGGTGATTAATGTTTCGAAATAGCATTGTAAAAATGTTTTAAGAGCATGGCAAGCATCTGCCCTTGGGGCAAGACTCCTCATTTCTTTCCGTGCATCTCTCTTAGAGCAAGCGTAAATGCATTTCCATGGAGTTTATTCAGCGAAGACCTGGACTAACTAAAAACTATCTTGGTATTACACTGTTGCTTTACTGTTCTATAGTGTTTCCCAATACCTGAAAGTCATGTGGAGGAAAAAAAAAGGGCACAATGGTGTTTAACCAAAAAAATAATATATATATACACATTTTTGAATTTTACCTTTTTGCTTTAGTCAGGCATGAAGGCATGGTCCAGTTGTTTTCTCTCTCTCTCTCTCAAATGATTCATTTTTGACATTCATGTCTATATAATTTCCATCTGTATCTCTGGGTTATGTGCATCCATTTGCATCTTCCAGTATATTAAAGTAGAGATGGACAGTAGAGATGCTTTATGAAGAATAAATAAATTGTTGCTTCTTTGGATTAAAGAGGAAATTTGTGGTTACACTGCATTACAATGCAGAATGTAAAAGAGTACTGAATTACTGTTATGCATAAGTTATAATGTAATTCTAAAATTATTTGATAGAACAGGGCAATTCCTCCATATATCCTACTGAATGAGCACATACAACAAACACGACATTCTACAATCATGGCCGAAAATTTAAGTGTTTCTTAATGAGCAAATTTATGATAAATAAATAAATAAATAAATTATGTCCGGTGGTGTAGCATTTAGATGTGCAACTTTGGACGTGCTGATTTTTGCAACCTGAACACAACAACTAACTCAAAGCAAAGCTCAGCCCTCAGGTCCACTGGAGTGAAGACGCAACATGATATTCTAACAGAATGTAACATCCAGCAGGAATCATTAGAAAGCCATTAGGCTCGTGTGGCAGGGTGATATAAAGTCTTACCGTTGCAGGGGGGGAAACGTGAAGTCCTCGTTGTGTTCAGCCCTGATGTCCTGTAGATAAACCACCGAATTCCATCCTAAGCCGCACTCAGAAGTTGTCGAGGGCGCACGGCGACGCTTCACTCTTATACCATATTTGTCTCTTGTTTATTTCTCTTAAAAATCCTATCCAGTTTATTTGAAAATGGTGCAAAAAGGGCAAATGGACAAGTACTTTTTCATATATATATCAGAGCTGTGATGAAGACGCAAAGGTGGTTGCCGTCGTTACAGTTGAGCTGTGGGTTGCCCAAGCGCGTCTAACTGCCAGACGTTTCCACGAGTGCTCCTTGCTTCTCCCGGACCCACAGCTGATCGACCCGGGTTGCCAGAAAGCCTTGTTTTTAACCCCCACCCGGTCACGCAATATAAACGCCTATCTGATAATCCTATACCTAATTATAATAGATTAGTATAATATCATATTTTATCCGAAAGTCACAATTAATGAATGATAACCAGCCAAACGCAAATTATACCGCAAGTTATGGAATGGTGTATTATTTTAAATAAAATAAAAACAGATGGGATTAATGTACAATCTGGCAACGCGGGTAATCGCAAAACAGCTTCCTCGCACGCGCAAAGGAAAAGCGCAGCCCCGCTGTGTGCCATGTAAAGTGTCCGAGCAGGGGGTGGAGAGGCTGCTGCATTAACCTGAAAATAAAATAAAATAAGCAAGGACTGTCAAGGGGAATAAAAACTATCAGGAGGTAATTAAAACGCATGAGCAAGAAATAATAGTTTACCACAACCGGGGGAAAAATGCTGAATTACACAAAAAGGCAATAGACAGCTATATTTGAGTGGTATGTAAATCTGTTACAACACTAAATTCGGATCATTTCATGGTCATTTCATCCTGGTTAGGCTTGTGTATCCAGGACCCATACATGTTAGGGTGCACTGCTGCTTCTGATTAGAAGAAGGCAGAGTATAACATCTGGTATACAGTAGTTACAACAGAAAAGACTGGGCAAAGGTTATTCTTGAAGTCTAACAAAGAATGAGCATAGAAGTTGCATGGAATACTGAGCTCATAACATTTGGATTTTAACATATACCTATTTGAGCATTTCTGCCACTTTTGATAATGAATATTCATCATCAATATGATGATGACATTATGATAATATAATTAAGATAAAAATAACTTAATGCCTTGTTCATTTTCATAAATATTCTTAAAATAAGTATACAATCTTTGGGTGCAGTTATTTTAAGGTGAAAAAAAAAACATTTGACAGATTTAATGACTTTTCATAACTGCATTAGATTGTTTCCATCAAAAACATCAGTCCCATAATTACAACACCGCATACTCATACCCTTTCATCATTCACCAGAAACATGATTAAATGTCACAGCCTTTCTGATTGTAATACCCGTGTCTGTCCATATGTCTAATCTGGAATACAGCATGTAGTGATAATAGCCCTTATAACATAACACCCAGATCCTCTGATTACATGGTGCATTGCATTACATTATCTAATGTGCTGGTTATTACATTTATTATTAGGGCTTTTATATTCCAGTCAATATCTCTGTTAAGGTTGAATTAAATATATGAAATATAACTAAACTAAAAATGTGCCATTAGCAGGAAATCACAGTATTTTAAACACTTAATTTAGAGTTTTCATAGCGGTAAATGCGAAGGGAAGGAAATTAATGCCAACATTTGAATAGAGCCTCCTGCAAATAAAAAAAGAAACCTAAAGACTAAATCATGTCTCAAGCCAGCTCGGGGAAATATGTATCAGCTCCATTTGTGTGCTTGAGACTACACTTAATAAAAAGTTATAGCACATGAAAAGCTCTTCCATTAAAAACAATCCAATAAGAAAGACATCATGGCAAAAATAAGAAAAGTTACACCAACATAAAAGAAATAGGAATAAAACTTTTTCCCCTCTATTTTAGACACTCTAATGGTTTATTTTAGCTATCTACTTATTGCTTTATTTACAGTAAGTATGTACAGTACAGACCAAAAGTTTGGACACACCTTCTCATTTAAAGATGTTGAATTTGTATTATGGCAAGAAAAAAGCAGCTAAGTGAAGAAAAAAACGAGTGGCCATCATTACTTTAAGAAATGAAGGTCAGTCAGTCCGAAAAAATGGGAAAACTTTGAAAGTGTCCCCAAGTGCAGTCACAAAAACCATCAAGCGCTACAAAGAAACTGGCTCACATGCAGACCGGCCCAGGAAAGGAAGACCAAGAGTCGCCTCTGCTGCGGAGGATAAGTTCATCCGAGTCACCAGCCTCAGAAATCGCAGGTTAACAGCAGCTCAGATCAGAGAGCAGGTCAATGCCACACAGAGTTCTAGCAGCAGACACGTCTCTAGAACAACTGTTAAGAGGAGACTGTGTGAATCAGGCCTTCATGGTAGAATATCTGCTAGGAAACCACTGCTAAGGACAGTCAACAAGCAGAAGAGACTTGTTTGGGCTAAAGAACACAATAAAGAACACAATAAAGAAAACTCTTTGAATGAGAAG